>CP139509.1:9576111-9870878 GCA_021014915.2 Artemisia tridentata subsp. tridentata
ACCATTATAGATAAAACTTTTTGTGACGTAATGTAATCAATACTTAACTTTTTACTATTATAGATAATAAGAACTGAAAAACGTAATGTAATCAATACTTAACTTTTTGCCATTATAAATAATAAAAAATGAAAGACGATTATTCATACAATTTACCAACTTTTTGTGACGTAATGTAATCAATACTTAACTTTTTACCATTATAGATAAAACTTTTTGTGACGTAATGTAATAAATACTTAACTTTTTACCATTGTAGATAATAAGAACTGAAAAATGTAATGTAATCAATACTTAACTTTTTACCATTATAGATAATAAAAACTGAAAGACGATTATTCATACAATTTACCAACTTTTTGTGACGCAATTGTCCCAGAGATACTTATCGCAATTGGTGTCCGACAAGCTTATCGCAATTGTTGTCCGATAACCTTATCGCAATTGTTGTCCGACAACTTTATCGCAATTCTGAATTTCACCTCTATCGCAATTCTAAATATTCTATCGCAATTGCAAAAAAAAAAAAAAAAAAAAAAAAAAAAAAAAAAAAAAAAAAAAAAAAAAAAAAAGAAGAAATTTAGTAAAATTTAATTTTTACAGGGGACTAAACGTTCAATTTTTACGCGAAATTCAAATTTTGGTATAAGAGTGAAAATTTTGGCCCAAAATTCAAATTTTTAGGCCAAAATTCGAATTTTTCAGTGAAATTTGGCGTAAAAATTTTTAAAACTCAAAATTTTCCTGCATCATTAGAATGGAATTTTATGGCATATTTCACACCAAAATCACAAATGAAATTATCGGACTGCACCTTCAAAATCACCACGTATAGCCAAAAAGATCCTGATCAAGATTCAAAATCAAATGACAATGGCTAAATATTGATTGTTATCAACTGTGACTACAAGGATGATGATTCATTATTACCTATTTGAAGTTGAAGTGGAATATCACGGGTGCGTGTACTTAGTATCTTGAAGATATCGGGGTTTGTTGGATGCATGATTCTTCGAGATCCTTGCTCGAGCTTAAACTGCTCTCAGAGCATTCGATGATTAAGACTTGATTTGTCTAGCTGTACTTGATGTAAGGAGTTATGTTGTTGTGCTCACAGAGTATAGCTATCACTTTAAAGGAGTTACGTTGTAGTGCTCAAGTGTCACAAAATGTTGTGGATAATTCAAGATGAGTTCATATACAGTTAAGGAAGGTAGGATGGGTATATGAAACGACCTATGCTTTAAGGAGTTACGTTGTAGTGCTCAGTATAGGTTCTTAGTCATACAACAGTGCAAGTTTAAGTCACAAGTTTGGGTTATTTTACTTCAGTCTCAAATTCGTCATAGTGGGTTTTCTCTATCAGTAGTCACTACATGAAGCCGTTGTTTTTTATACAGGGGGTTGATAAAGAGTTAGACAATTCCAAATGGTATTATTAGTAGATTGGGTGTATCTACATCTTCTCACGAGCTGTTATGGTTAATGATAAAGTGCTTCCAGTTCATACTCCATGTACACACCATTATGTGCTGATTCCGATAAATCGTAACCAGCAGGGGAGAGAAATGTGTAAAATCCAGTGATGATGATGATGGAACTATCCTGGAGAAAGAAAAGTGCATTTCCGGATCTTAATTGATTCTGGTGCTACGGTTTCAACTTTGGGGAAGAGAAATCATTAAACAAGTTACCCGTGACCAACGATATGGGTCAACTTGTTACTTTGGAGATTATCATTTCATGTGTACGTTACGGGCTGATCTCTCATGGGAAAAATAACTGGGATGCATTTGGTGAGATGAAGATGTTGATACTCTATTCCCCCGAACAGAGAACATATTCAAGGCACTCAGGGCACTCCTCATAAGAAAGGCTGTCAGTTTGGGGGAGAGCACTAATTAGGGGAGAGCACTCAGGGCACTCTGAATTAAACCCTAATTAGATTTGCTCACATGGTTCGTCTGCAAGTAAAGAAATGGCAGCTGAGAAGATTCTGCAAGCTGAACGAAGTAATGAAGTTTGAAGATCATTCTCATGTTTTGTATTGAATTTTACTTGTAGGGAACATTGTAAGCAATTCCCGTATAACATCACTTTGGGGAGAGATTGTTAGCCTTTAAAGTTTTGTTATAGTCGAGAATTGCAATAGCATTTAAGTACAAGGGCTAGTTTAGACAATAGGGCTAAGTTAGACTTGTATTGTTGTAATAAATACCTTCCTAGTCACAACTAGAAAGGTGGGAGTCACAACTAGAAAGGTGGGAGTCACATGTTACTTGGCACTACAACATTCACCCCTTTGGGCGGTGACATTTTTCCCCTTTCGGCGGGGACATGTCACCGCCAATACTCTTTCCGCGGGGACATGTCACCGCCGAAACGTCACCGCGGAAACCTCGTCGCTGATACATTCTGTAACACCCCGTGACCAAAAACGACCAAAAACGTGAAATTTTTTCGCAAAAACACACCCAGAAACTGACATCCGGTTACTCTTTTACAAACTGACAAAATTTGGTACACATTCAGCCATTGAGGCTATTTTTAGATGAAAGTAGACTCGATTAGCTTCGAAACGATAGGTCACACGACCCGTTTTGACTTACGGATCAAAAGATACGATTTTTCGAAAACTGCCAAAAATCTGCACAGTCGGCTCTGACAGCGTCAAGCCCAAGCCTGACAGCGTCAAGCCTTGATAGGCCAGACGAATTTTTGGAGTTTAAAGGGTGACGGCGTCAAGAAGGCCATCAAGAACAAAACTGCAGTTTCACCATCAAGCCTTGATAGGCCAGAGAATTTTTGGAGTTTAAAGGGTGACGGCGTCAAGAAGGCCATCAAGAACAAAACTGCAGTTTCACCAGGCCCGCTCAGAAACCCGACCTCCCGGACTCGAAACTTGACCAAACTTTCCAGAATTCTTTAGTATATCGATAAGATCATTTTCATACAAAAACATTACCCGTTTGACCACCCAAAATAGTACCTTAAAATTTGACGGGTTATGCATAAAACTCATTTCGACCCATTGACACCCAAAACCACTTAGACCACTTCATTTACCCACCATATCCAACCCAAACCTATAACTTATCATACTCAACCTGTCTCAAGTGTCCATGACCCGATCAATAACCAAAATGGGTAAGAACTAGCTTATACCAAACATCCCCTTAAACAATCTTTCAAAAACACATTTTATACATAAATGCACAAACTATAGATATCCAATTTGACTTCTTCACAACATAACATTCCTAACATATTAAAAGAGTGTTGGTACATTGACATGACCCATAACTTCCCAAAATGGGTGAGATTGGCTAAATGCCAATCACCCTCTTTACTACCATTATAACCATGTAGCATATGGACTTCTTGACATGTACATAACTTGACTCTTGAACTAACATGGAAAATGACCGTTGACTACCAAAATGACCATATGAAAGGAAATATACCCAAAACACGAAAAGACACGTCGGGGGCTTCCAACTTCAACACGCTTGGTCCAAAAGAAAACGGTCTTCTACTACATAATCACTTACACCTTTTCCTTACCTTTGCTCGGTCCTTCAACACCTATCAAGAAAATCATCACAACTAAACACGTAAGCAAAACGCTTAGTAAGCACATGGCATAACAAGCTAACATTATATATATAACCATAACTAGTCTAACCACTAGTTAAGCTAGCGATATAGGGGCACTTACCTCGCATCGACATAGTCGACCTAAACACGATCAACCCGTAAGGTTGAACCTCATCCCATAGTTAGCCTAACGACTAACTAAGCTACATCTAGAATGGATCCATACTAGCTAACGCACCCTATACCCTATACTTCACCATTATCATGTAAACAAACATGATAAAGCTAACACAATAAACATTATCATACCAAAATATGATAAAGCTAAACAAGACATGTTATAACCAATGTACTTACCTTGATTCTTAAGCTCAATCACACTAACAATAGCTTCCCCACTTATTACTTGCTTCCTATAACACAACCATCTCAAATTAGAGACTAATTAACTAGCTAATCATGATTTATCAACACTTGATCATTATGATCAAACATGAACCCTAATTTTACAATTTGGGGAAGAACACTTACTTGATGGGAAATGCAAATTAAAGCTTCCTAAAGTATTGGAATTACTTGACAATGATCAATATAGCTTGAATGATAACAAATAAGCTTCCCTCCTCTTTTCTCTTATGAGCCGATCTTCACAATGGCCAAAAGAAAGTCCTGGACATTTCTAAAATAATCTAGACTAGTATATTTAATTAATGGACTTTGCCCAATTGGCAATCTTAACCCTTCTAGTTTCATTCTTTCTAACTTACCACTCACCTTTATTTATTTAGCTAACATATATCACAAAACTAATAATATACAATACATATTATTTACATAACTAGTACCTTATCGGGATACGGGTGTAACAATTCTCCCCTCCTTAAAATAAGATTTCGTCCTCGAAATATACGCTTGAAATAAATGAGGATACTCATTCCTCATCTTCTCCTCTAGCTCCCATCTAATGCTTGTACCTTTACGATGTCTCCATTGCACTTTCACTAATGGAATTTCTTTGTTTCGAAGTTGCCTCACTTTCCTTCCTAAAATCGCTTCCGGCTCATCCTTTTGTGAAATCAATTCCGGATCAATTTCGATATCATCTAAAGTGACCACACTAGCCTCATCCGCTAAACATTTCCTCAAGTACGACACATGGAAGGTATTATGAATACCTCTCATTTCTTCGGGCAATTCTAACACATAGGCTACCTCACCAACACGTTTCAAGATTTTAAATGGCCCTATAAACCGTGGACTTAATTTCCCTTTGTTTTTAAACCTAAAAACGCCCTTCCACGGAGAAACTTTTAGCATAACCATGTCACCTACCTCGAATTCTATTGGCCTTCTTCGATTATCGGCATAACTTTTCCACCTATCTTGTGCCGCCTTAAGTCTTGCTCGAATCATCTCAACCTTTTCCGTCGTTGCCAACACTATATCCGTGCTAGCCAATTCTCTCCTTCCCACTTCTTCCCAACATACGGGCGTCCTACACTTTCTTCCATATAGCATCTCATAGGGTGGCATACCTATACTAGCATGATAACTATTATTGTAGGCGAATTCAACTAAGGGTAAATGGTCGTCCCAATTTCCTCCGAAATCAATCATGCAAGCTCGAAGCATATCTTCTAAAGTTTGAATCGTCCTCTCGCTCTGCCCATCGGTTTGAGGATGAAAAGCCGTGCTCATATGAAGTTTCGTACCTAACTCTTCTTGGAAATCTTGCCAAAAATTTGAAGTGAACCGCCCATCTCTATCAGAAACTATGGAAATAGGTACCCCATGACGCGCGACTATCTCATTAACATAGACCTTCGCTAACTTATGAACAGGCATATTCTCCCTAATTGGAATAAAATGCGCACTCTTAGTCAAACGATCGACTACTACCCAAATGGTATCATTCTTCTTTTTCGTCTTTGGCAATTTCGTGATAAAATCCATAGTAATCTTCTCCCACTTCCAAACTGGAATGTCTAAAGGTTGGACTTTTCCGTAAGGCTTTTGGTGTTCGGCTTTCACTTTCAAACAAGTTAAACATCTTTCCACATACTTCACGCAATCTCTTTTCATACCCGGCCACCAATAGTTTCTTTTCAAATCAAGGTACATTTTCGTAGCTCCTGGACGAATAGAATACTTCGACTTATGGGCTTCTTCCATGAGTAATTCTTTAACGTTGCTTCGAAAAGGAATGTAAACTCTTCCATACCGTGTCTTAATCCCACGACTGTCTTCATCGAGATGAGGAATGTGAGAAGTGATTCGCTCTTTCTCTTGATTCTCTTCTTTTAACGCTTCCTCCTGAGCTAACTTAATTCTTTCGAAAAGGTCAGATGTAATAATCATTCTCAAGGAGTGAATCTGTGTAACATCACTTCGGCCCTGACGACTTAGCGCATCCGCTACAACATTCGCCTTACCCGGATGGTAGCGAATTTCACAATCATAATCTTTCAGCAAGTCTAACCACCTACGTTGTCTCATATTCGGATCTTTCTTATCAAGGAAATACTGAAGACTTCTATGGTCGGTGTAAATTATGAACTTCACACCGTATAGATAATGCCTCCAAATCTTCAAGGCAAAGACTACAGCCGCAAATTCCAGATCATGAGTCGGATATTTCTCTTCGTGCTTCTTTAGTTGTCTTGAAGCGTAAGCGATCACTTTACCCCTTTGCATAAGAACACATCCAAGACCGGAATAAGATGCATCACTATAGACCACCATGTCTTCGGTTCCCTCTGGTAACACTAAGATCGGTGCTTCACACAACCTCTTTCGTAAAGTACGGAAGGCTTCTTCTTGCTTCTCGCCCCACACAAAAGGAACATTCTTCTTGGTGAGTTCGGTTAACGAAGATGAAATTTTGGAGAAGTCTTGAATAAACCGTCGGTAATAACCCGCGAGTCCTAGAAAACTTCGAATTTCACCAACGTTCTTCGGCGCTTGCCAATTCATCACGGCCTCGACTTTAGACGGATAAACTTTAATACCATCGGGATTAATAACATGACCAAGGAACTGAACTTCTTGCAACCAAAATTCGCATTTCGAGAATTTAGCATACAATCTTTCTTTTCTCAACGTTTCAAGGATTTCTCGAAGATGAAGTTCATGTTCTTCATTACTCTTAGAATAGATAAGGATATCATCGATGAACACTATAACGAATTTATCCAACATCGGTCTACATACATGGTTCATGAGATCCATGAAAACCGCAGGAGCGTTCGTGAGACCAAAAGGCATAACCGTAAACTCGTAATGTCCATATCGGGTCCTAAAGGCTGTCTTAGGAATATCCTCCTCTCGAACCTTCAGTTGATGATAACCCGAACGGAGATCAATCTTTGAAAACCACTTCGCACCTTGAAGCTGATCAAATAGATCATCTATTCTTGGCAACGGGTATACATTTTTCACCGTGACTTTGTTCAATTCACGGTAATCAATGCACATCCGCATACTACCGTCTTTCTTTTTAACGAACAGAATCGGAGCTCCCCAGGGTGAGCTACTTGGGCGAATAAAACCCTTGTCAAGTAACTCTTGGAATTGACTCATTAACTCCTTCATTTCGGACGGAGCAAGACGATAAGGAGTTTTGGCAATAGGAGTAGCACCCGGAACAAGATCAATACGGAACTCAACTTGTCTATCGGGAGGAATACCCGGCAAATCTTCCGGGAATACATCACGGAATTCATTTACAATCGGAACATCGTCGATATTTTTCTTTTCAAAACTCGTATCTACCACGTGTGCCATAAAGGCTAGACAACCACGTGATAGATATTTTCTAGCTTTCATCACGGAACAAAGTTTTAACTCGCCTTTCCTTTTATCACCGTAAATCATCATTTCTCGACCACTATGGTTCACAACTCTAACGATCTTTTGTTTGCATAGAATGGCGGCATTGTGTTTGCTAAGCCAATCCATGCCAACAATAATATCAAACTCTCCAAGCATTATGGGGATTAAGTCGATCCTAAAAACATTCTCATCGATCTCTATTTCTACATCACGATACACATTTGGCACTACCACAACTTTACTATCGGCGATTTCAACTTCTATAGGTATTGGAAGCTTATCTAATGGGGTTGACAATTCTTTACTGAAGTTATAAGATACAAAGGACACGCTTGCACCAGAGTCGTACAAAACACGAGCGGGTTTGGAATTAACGAGAATTATACCTGTGACAACATCTGAACTCGACTTCGCCTCTTCGGTACTCATCTGATAAACACGAGCTGTAGGCCTTGGAACCTCAACCTTTTCTCCTTTAATCGGCTTGAACGGCTTCGCTTGCTTAGGATTAGATTTAGGACATTCACTTACCTTATGTCCTTCTTCATTGCACCCGTAACATATTACCAAAGGCTTGGTGCAATCCTTGCTAATATGACCAGTATCCCCACACTTATAACATCCCTTCATCCCGGATTTACATTCTCCCACATGATTCTTACCGCACCTATTACACTTAGGAGGTAGCTTTCCCGTGTTGTCCTTTCTTGTAAAATCGAACCTGCCTCGCTTACTAAATGTTGATGGATGATCATGCTTCCTTTTTAAGTCCTTCTTCTCTTTGCTTTTCATTCTATCCAAGTCCGCTTCACGAGTACGTGCCCTACTTAGAAGATCCTCCATGTCGGCGCACTTGAACGGTGACACTATCGTACGAATTTCATCCTTGAGCATTCTTTGAAATTTGTCGACTTTAAGCCTTTCATTGTTAAGATATTCCGGGCAATATTGTACCATGTCACAAAACTTTCCCCACAACTCATTCACCGTTTCATCAGTTTGCACAAGAGAATGGAAAGCTTCTCTTATTTTATCAATTTCCTCCGCAGGAGCATACTCTTTCATAAACACTTCCTTAAATTGATCCCACGTGCACGATTCTCTCCAAGCACTACCTTTCTCGTTTGCCTTGCCTTCCCACCATACTTTAGCCCGTTCACGAAGGTAATTAGTAGCAAAGTTCACCTTATCCTCTTCTACACAACGACTCGTACGAAAAGCCCCTTCTATATCGTTAATCCATCGAGAACTCTTTAACGGATCAAGAGTCCCCGTAAATGTGGGTGGAGCACAAGCAGTGAAATCACGATAAGTAGACTTCTCTTTCCCTACCCCGGGTCTAGCATTCGGATCATTCAATAACTCCCCACTCTTCTTAAGCTTTTCTATCTCCTCTTTAAACATCTTTTGCACATTCTCGGTTGTTTGTTTAACATAATAGGGCATGGCCTTCTCAATAGCCCTCCCCACTCTATCAGTCACCAAGACATCCAATTCTTTCAACTCAGCTTTCGTAAAACTTTTAGGGACAAGATTCTCCGGTAATGATATTGACCTGACACTACTAGAATCTCCTTCATCATTTGAATCATCATCATCATTATGGCGAGAGGAGGTCGTTCTCAACACCTCCTTATTTCGGATATTCGCCATCTTTCTACTAACTGAAATTTAGCAATTCACACTATTAAGCAAAATCATGTACATAATTGATGCATGAATAACATATTTATCCTTACACTAAACACCCTAGCGTTTATCATCCATGTATAGCCTAAATGATTTCGATCTCACATATGTGTCATATTTTTATCACTACGGTGGTCAGGCGTAGTCATAAAAATACTTAACATATGTATTCTCGAAATCACCCAAACAATACACAAATAACAAACACCGATACTAACCGCGTCTACACAAGGCCTAAGTCTAGGAAATCCTAAGGGGAAATCCTAAATCTCTTAGACCGAAGCTCTGATACCAAGTTGTAACACCCCGTGACCAAAAACGACCAAAAACGACCAAAAACGACCAAAAACGTGAAAATTTTTCACAAAAACACACCCAGAAACTGACATCCGGTTACTCTTTTACAAAATGACAAAATTTGGTACACATTCAGCCATTGAGGCTATTTTAAGATGAAAGTAGACTCGATTAGCTTCGAAACGATAGGTCACACGACCCGTTTCGACTTACGGATCAAAAGATACGATTTTTCGAAAACTGCTAAAAATCTGCACAGTCGGCTCTGACAGCGTCAAGCCCAAGCCTGACAGCGTCAAGCCTTGATAGGCCAGACGAATTTTTGGAGTTTAAAGGGTGACGGCGTCAAGAAGGCCATCAAGAACAAAACTGCAGTTTCACCATCAAGCCTTGATAGGCCAGAGAATTTTTGGAGTTTAAAGGGTGACGGCGTCAAGAAGGCCATCAAGAACAAAACTGCAGTTTCACCATCAAGCCTTGATAGGCCAGAGAATTTTTGGAGTTTAAAGGGTGACGGCGTCAAGAAGGCCATTAAGAACAAAACTGCAGTTTCACCAGGCCCGCTCAGAAACCCGACCTCCCGGACTCGAAACTTGACCAAACTTTCCAGAATTCTTTAGTATATCGATAAGATCATTTTCATACAAAAACATTACCCGTTTGACCACCCAAAATAGTACCTTAAAATTTGACGGGTTATGCATAAAACTCATTTCGACCCATTGACACCCAAAACCACTTAGACCACTTCATTTACCCACCATATCCAACCCAAACCTATAACTTATCATACTCAACCTGTCTCAAGTGTCCATGACCCGATCAATAACCAAAATGGGTAAGAACTAGCTTATACCAAACATCCCCTTAAACAATCTTTCAAAAACACATTTTATACATAAATGCACAAACTATAGATATCCAATTTGACTTCTTCACAACATAACATTCCTAACATATTAAAAGAGTGTTGGTACATTGACATGACCCATAACTTCCCAAAATGGGTGAGATTGGCTAAATGCCAATCACCCTCTTTACTACCATTATAACCATGTAGCATATGGACTTCTTGACATGTACATAACTTGACTCTTGAACTAACATGGAAAATGACCGTTGACTACCAAAATGACCATATGAAAGGAAATATACCCAAAACACGAAAAGACACGTCGGGGGCTTCCAACTTCAACACGCTTGGTCCAAAAGAAAACGGTCTTCTACTACATAATCACTTACACCTTTTCCTTACCTTTGCTCGGTCCTTCAACACCTATCAAGAAAATCATCACAACTAAACACGTAAGCAAAACGCTTAGTAAGCACATGGCATAACAAGCTAACATTATATATATAACCATAACTAGTCTAACCACTAGTTAAGCTAGCGATATAGGGGCACTTACCTCGCATCGACATAGTCGACCTAAACACGATCAACCCGTAAGGTTGAACCTCATCCCATAGTTAGCCTAACGACTAACTAAGCTACATCTAGAATGGATCCATACTAGCTAACGCACCCTATACCCTATACTTCACCATTATCATGTAAACAAACATGATAAAGCTAACACAATAAACATTATCATACCAAAATATGATAAAGCTAAACAAGACATGTTATAACCAATGTACTTACCTTGATTCTTAAGCTCAATCACACTAACAATAGCTTCCCCACTTATTACTTGCTTCCTATAACACAACCATCTCAAATTAGAGACTAATTAACTAGCTAATCATGATTTATCAACACTTGATCATTATGATCAAACATGAACCCTAATTTTACAATTTGGGGAAGAACACTTACTTGATGGGAAATGCAAATTAAAGCTTCCTAAAGTATTGGAATTACTTGACAATGATCAATATAGCTTGAATGATAACAAATAAGCTTCCCTCCTCTTTTCTCTTATGAGCCGATCTTCACAATGGCCAAAAGAAAGTCCTGGACATTTCTAAAATAATCTAGACTAGTATATTTAATTAATAGACTTTGCCCAATTGGCAATCTTAACCCTTCTAGTTTCATTCTTTCTAACTTACCACTCACCTTTATTTATTTAGCTAACATATATCACAAAACTAATAATATACAATACATATTATTTACATAACTAGTACCTTATCGGGATACGGGTGTAACAATTCTCCCCTCCTTAAAATAAGATTTCGTCCTCGAAATATACGCTTGAAATAAATGAGGATACTCATTCCTCATCTTCTCCTCTAGCTCCCATCTAATGCTTGTACCTTTACGATGTCTCCATTGCACTTTCACTAATGGAATTTCTTTGTTTCGAAGTTGCCTCACTTTCCTTCCTAAAATCGCTTCCGGCTCATCCTTTTGTGAAATCAATTCCGGATCAATTTCGATATCATCTAAAGTGACCACACTAGCCTCATCCGCTAAACATTTCCTCAAGTACGACACATGGAAGGTATTATGAATACCTCTCATTTCTTCGGGCAATTCTAACACATAGGCTACCTCACCAACACGTTTCAAGATTTTAAATGGCCCTAAAACCGTGGACTTAATTTCCCTTTGTTTTTAAACCTAAAAACGCCCTTCCACGGAGAAACTTTTAGCATAACCATGTCACCTACCTCGAATTCTATTGGCCTTCTTCGATTATCGGCATAACTTTTCCACCTATCTTGTGCCGCCTTAAGTCTTGCTCGAATCATCTCAACCTTTTCCGTCGTTGCCAACACTATATCCGTGCTAGCCAATTCTCTCCTTCCCACTTCTTCCCAACATACGGGCGTCCTACACTTTCTTCCATATAGCATCTCATAGGGTGGCATACCTATACTAACATGATAACTATTATTGTAGGCGAATTCAACTAAGGGTAAATGGTCGTCCCAATTTCCTCCGAAATCAATCATGCAAGCTCGAAGCATATCTTCTAAAGTTTGAATCGTCCTCTCGCTCTGCCCATCGGTTTGAGGATGAAAAGCCGTGCTCATATGAAGTTTCGTACCTAACTCTTCTTGGAAATCTTGCCAAAAATTTGAAGTGAACCGCCCATCTCTATCAGAAACTATGGAAATAGGTACCCCATGACGCGCGACTATCTCATTAACATAGACCTTCGCTAACTTATGAACAGGCATATTCTCCCTAATTGGAATAAAATGCGCACTCTTAGTCAAACGATCGACTACTACCCAAATGGTATCATTCTTCTTTTTCGTCTTTGGCAATTTCGTGATAAAATCCATAGTAATCTTCTCCCACTTCCAAACTGGAATGTCTAAAGGTTGGACTTTTCCGTAAGGCTTTTGGTGTTCGGCTTTCACTTTCAAACAAGTTAAACATCTTTCCACATACTTCACGCAATCTCTTTTCATACCCGGCCACCAATAGTTTCTTTTCAAATCAAGGTACATTTTCGTAGCTCCTGGACGAATAGAATACTTCGACTTATGGGCTTCTTCCATGAGTAATTCTTTAACGTTGCTTCGAAAAGGAATGTAAACTCTTCCATACCGTGTCTTAATCCCACGACTGTCTTCATCGAGATGAGGAATGTGAGAAGTGATTCGCTCTTTCTCTTGATTCTCTTCTTTTAACGCTTCCTCCTGAGCTAACTTAATTCTTTCGAAAAGGTCAGATGTAATAATCATTCTCAAGGAGTGAATCTGTGTAACATCACTTCGGCCCTGACGACTTAGCGCATCCGCTACAACATTCGCCTTACCCGGATGGTAGCGAATTTCACAATCATAATCTTTCAGCAAGTCTAACCACCTACGTTGTCTCATATTCGGATCTTTCTTATCAAGGAAATACTGAAGACTTCTATGGTCGGTGTAAATTATGAACTTCACACCGTATAGATAATGCCTCCAAATCTTCAAGGCAAAGACTACAGCCGCAAATTCCAGATCATGAGTCGGATATTTCTCTTCGTGCTTCTTTAGTTGTCTTGAAGCGTAAGCGATCACTTTACCCCTTTGCATAAGAACACATCCAAGACCGGAATAAGATGCATCACTATAGACCACCATGTCTTCGGTTCCCTCTGGTAACACTAAGATCGGTGCTTCACACAACCTCTTTCGTAAAGTACGGAAGGCTTCTTCTTGCTTCTCGCCCCACACAAAAGGAACATTCTTCTTGGTGAGTTCGGTTAACGAAGATGAAATTTTGGAGAAGTCTTGAATAAACCGTCGGTAATAACCCGCGAGTCCTAGAAAACTTCGAATTTCACCAACGTTCTTCGGCGCTTGCCAATTCATCACGGCCTCGACTTTAGACGGATCAACTTTAATACCATCGGGATTAATAACATGACCAAGGAACTGAACTTCTTGCAACCAAAATTCGCATTTCGAGAATTTAGCATACAATCTTTCTTTTCTCAACGTTTCAAGGATTTCTCGAAGATGAAGTTCATGTTCTTCATTACTCTTAGAATAGATAAGGATATCATCGATGAACACTATAACGAATTTATCCAACATCGGTCTACATACATGGTTCATGAGATCCATGAAAACCGCAGGAGCGTTCGTGAGACCAAAAGGCATAACCGTAAACTCGTAATGTCCATATCGGGTCCTAAAGGCTGTCTTAGGAATATCCTCCTCTCGAACCTTCAGTTGATGATAACCCGAACGGAGATCAATCTTTGAAAACCACTTCGCACCTTGAAGCTGATCAAATAGATCATCTATTCTTGGCAACGGGTATACATTTTTCACCGTGACTTTGTTCAATTCACGGTAATCAATGCACATCCGCATACTACCGTCTTTCTTTTTAACGAACAGAATCGGAGCTCCCCAGGGTGAGCTACTTGGGCGAATAAAACCCTTGTCAAGTAACTCTTGGAATTGACTCATTAACTCCTTCATTTCGGACGGAGCAAGACGATAAGGAGTTTTGGCAATAGGAGTAGCACCCGGAACAAGATCAATACGGAACTCAACTTGTCTATCGGGAGGAATACCCGGCAAATCTTCCGGGAATACATCACGGAATTCATTTACAATCGGAACATCGTCGATATTTTTCTTTTCAAAACTCGTATCTACCACGTGTGCCATAAAGGCTAGACAACCACGTGATAGATATTTTCTAGCTTTCATCACGGAACAAAGTTTTAACTCGCCTTTCCTTTTATCACCGTAAATCATCATTTCTCGACCACTATGGTTCACAACTCTAACGATCTTTTGTTTGCATAGAATGGCGGCATTGTGTTTGCTAAGCCAATCCATGCCAACAATAATATCAAACTCTCCAAGCATTATGGGGATTAAGTCGATCCTAAAAACATTCTCATCGATCTCTATTTCTACATCACGATACACATTTGACACTACCACAACTTTACTATCGGCGATTTCAACTTCTATAGGTATTGGAAGCTTATCTAACGGGGTTGACAATTCTTTACTGAAGTTATAAGATACAAAGGACACGCTTGCACCAGAGTCGTACAAAACAAAGGTTCATATCAAATATCAAGGTCAAATGTCAAAGGTTCATATCAAAGTCATGGTCAAGGTCCAAATGTCAAAGGTTCATATCAAAGATTCAAAACAAAGGTTCATATCAAATATCAAGGTCAAATGAAACATGAAGAACGGATCAAAGTACAAGGGATCATAGCAATGGCTTAAGGAATCTTATAACGAAACAGAGATCAAGATCAAAAGTCATGAGAATGAAAGCACCCTTACTGAAAAAGGGTAGAATATCTGTACCTTAGACCGCAAGTGAAAACACAAATAGAAACATAAAGATCGGAAGCAAACTCCTTCTTCAGCGAATCTACACGAATACATGATCGTCTTATTATTAATATCTTATTTAAATCAGATTTCTCATTTTAGTCGGCTTTCCCTTTTTAGTGACTTTCTATTTTTAGTAAGTTCCTATAATTAGTAAGTTTTCCATTTGAATGACTTTTAGGGTCATAAATGACAATTAAATAACTTTTAGACTTAATACGATCATATTATAGTTTAAGGTTCATTATGACAACTTTTAATAGTTTAGGGTTTAAACTGTCATTATATAAATAGATGATCAACGTTTATTGTTTTTTTTGTTGATTTGTGAAATCATGCGTAAAACACACCCATGCAAACCCTTTTTGACATAGTTTAATAGAAACCAAAATTTGACATCGAAACAAACCCGAGACCCCTTTTTGCACTTAAATCTTATTCGACTATAACCAACTCAACATAATCGAGACATCATTTATTTCCCCCTTCTCGTTACCCACACTCTCCTGCACACCCCACTTGACTTACATAACACACGCACCAAAATGCTATAAGACACAAATCAAAACTTGATTCCATATATACGTAAATCATCATGTTACAACCAGAGCTAATAATATTACTTTTCAATCTCCACTAGTCACTCTTATTTGACCCAAAATTTTTGTACAAGGACAACAATAGAAGAACTGCTTGAACTTGCAATCTATACAGGGAAAGGTAAGTCTATAGCATACTATACTACATACACATGAACCAGAGATACAAGTTACAAAACTATTTACCTTTTTTTTTAAATGTAACACCATGAAACTCTTCCAAAACCGATCTCGAAACATGCTAACTTGACATATGCTCATACAAAATATAAAGAACATCAAAACAAGTTTTAGACAAGATTCGACCCAAGACACACACTCCGCGAGACATGATCAATATATATATAACCCGTGCATGCGTTTCACATATGAAATCATATACCACCCTCGAGAGAAAAGCATGCATGCAAGACATAAATAAACCACAATTGATCTCCCACACCAGTCGATCAAGAATCCAAAACTTGACAACTCGCAAATCACAATGAAGCTATAACTTAAAACCTATGCGACTCGAACATGAAACTTAAACACACACCGCGACCCTAACCAAGACTCGAACCATTTGTTAACAAGAGTCTTATTGTGTTTTTATGTGGCGATAATCCTATATACAAGTGATTTCGAAAGACCATGTTAACGTGTATCATACCAGGTTTTGGATTAGGTTGTATCATTCGTGTCGTGTATAATATAGTATATGACAAGATGGAAAGCATATGTACCTTAATGCCGAGACAAAATGATCAAAAGGAAGAAGATGTAAACTTGAATTGACACACACACAACACCAGAGAACCTGCTACACTTGGACACAATCAAATAGTCTTGGAGATACACCTTGGACGCGATCACAGTCTCCATACAAGCCTTCGTCTTTGATATCATTGCAGCAAATGGATTTTTGAATATTGTGTGATTCGGTTTGAGGAAAGAAATAAAAGAAAGAGATATGCAGAATATTTAAACAAAGCGTGTGAATGGTTATCAAAGAGGGAATGTCGTGTTTTGTTATTTAGATAGGAGGTGCGTATCTTCTTAATACAAGGGCATATACACGATTTGGGGTGAGATGGAAATCTGTCAAAGGTGTAAATGGAAATGATGGAATATAACCCGTGATCTTCTCTATTGATTTACTTGGTGTCTATAATTACATTCGGTTCCTCTATTTTAGGATAGAGATAATATAAGAATAATTACATTAAATGATATACAATTATACTAAACATATTAAATATTTTTAAAAGTTCCATAATGATGTTTTGTTCTACTTGTTTGGATTAACGGTAAATTCGTTTAGTTACTTTCGGTTTTATAATTAATCGTACCCATAACTTAGGAAAATTTCAAATTAGACGTAAAATTAGGTATTCAGAATTTAGGGTTTTACATCGCTAAACAATCCAAATTCGCTAAACATAATCATATGAATCCTAATTCGCCAAAAACGGTTCAAAAACCGTGATCCACATGATATTCTACAAAACTATACATAAGCTAGCGAGGAACAGTTTAGTGGGAATCCTAACACATAATAATCCATCTAAATCTACACAACTATGTCCAATAACCCAAAACAAACATAAAGTGACCCATCCGACCCATACACTAATCCCCATTCTCCCCACCATCCCCATTACCCCCACTACCCCCAGCTCCCCGACTACCCTCCCCTGCAGGTCTAGACTCACCCGGCGACGCAGTCTGGGATCCTGATGTCCCCGGCAATCCCACTGCTAGCTCCACAGGAAAGCCCGGCTGTCTCCTCGCCCAATCGAGAATCATCTGCAGCGTGTTCCCTTGCTGCTGCAGCGTGTTCTCTTGCCGCGTCACGGTCTCGCGCAGTGAGGACGAGGAGGCTTCCTCACGAGCTCGTGAGGAGCTCAGAGTCGGCCTGCGACCACCTCCGGGTAAAACTGGACCTATGCCAGGAATATGTCCCCTCTGCTTGCCATCGATCACCTGGCTCAGGATCTCCGCATCTGACATACGCGTCCCAGAGGAGGTGCTCTCTGACCGCAGCCGGACCATCTCATTCTGTTTAGTTACAAAAAAACAAGAAAAGTAATATATAAGTCGTGATTTATTATATTGCATTAATGTTGGTGAGTTTTTGGAAATAAATTATACTTACGTATCTGGATTCGGCCTCCTCAGACTCCCAGGCGCCCCCTCTGGTGGTATGGGTGTGTCTGTACATGTCTATATGGTCTCGAGTATACTCGGAGTCGGGGTCGGGGGAGTTCAACTGTTTATAAATAAAATCAATTAATACTCACCCAACACTATATATATAAATAAAATGATTAAAAAGTGTCTTACGAAGTTATCAGCTATGACAGCCAAGGAATGTGATCCATGAAGGGTGGCAGTCTTCATTTTGCTCCTATTTTGGCTATTGATCTCCCCGATCTTCAACTTCTTGGGGTCGCTCCGGTGCTCAATCTGCTTATTATAAATAATAAAAACTATTATATAAATGAAATATTATTATTATTATTATTATTATTATTATTATTATTATTATTATTATTATTATTATATTATTATTATTATTTTTTTTTTATTTTTTTTTTTTATATATATAACATCACTTCATTAGAAACATATAGGATTTACAAGAAGTTAGTAGGGAGCCGAGATACTAATTGGGCTCCCACTCCTCTAGCAATAGAAAAGCTAATCCTACTAAAAATATGAGCAGCAGCACGTGCTCCAATGTCTTGAGTCGTCGAAAACTTTCGAATACGCTTCAACAAAGTCACAGCGTCTTAATAATAATAATAATAATAATAATAATAATAATAATAATAATAATAAATAATAATAATAATAATAATAATAATAATAATAATAATAATAATAATAATAATAATAATAACAAAGTATGTGTCGATCCAGAAATTTACCTGCTGTTCCCATTCATCTTCCGCCATGTTCTCGGGACGCTTTGCCTTGATTTCGTCCAGTTTCTCGACCCCACCTGCCTTTGTAAAAAATTTCTTCTTGTGCTTGTACTTTTGGTCATTGTATATCTTTTTCAGGTAAGCTTCGATACTAGCGACAATCTCCTCCCCATTTGGACCGGCAAGGTGGGGGGCGAGATCAAAGAAATGCTGCAATAAAATATAATTAAAATAAATATACAAACTTAAATAAAGAGACAAATTTAAATAAATAAACACATTTAAAATAAATAAACACAATAATTAAAAAAATAAAAGATAAAAAAAAACTTACGTTGAGCCGGTTATCCACGTGTACCTTCGAGGCCTCTGGAACAACATCCCACGAATTGTAATACAGTGGAACGGTGTCCCGTATCAAGCTCCCCACAAAGTTCGAGAACCACGGAGCGTGAGGGCCTACATGCTGCCACATGCCTTTGGCATTCCTATTGAATCTGATAGAGACCGAGATGTTATGGTTATACACGAGATGTTTAACGAACGAGCCGAGATGTTATGGTTATACACGAGATGTTTAACGAACGAGCCGAGATGTTATGGTTATACATGAGATGTTTAACGAACGAGCCGAGATGTTATGGTTATGCACGAGATGTTTAACGAACGAGCAGAGATGTTATGGTTATACACGAGATGTTTAACGAACGAGCCGAGATGTTATGGTTATACACGAGATGTTTAACGAACGAGCCGAGATGTTATGGTTATACACGAGATGTTTAACGAACGAGCCGAGATGTTATAGTTATACACGAGATGTTTAACGAACGATCCGAGATGTTATGGTTATACACGAGATGTTTAACGAACGAGCCGAGATGTTATGGTTATACACGAGATGTTTAACGAACGAGCCGAGATGTTATGGTTATACACGAGATGTTTAACGAACGATCCGAGATGTTATGGTTATACACGAGATGTTTAACGAACGAGCCGAGATGTTATGGTTTATACACGAGATGTTTAACGAACGATCCGAGATGTTATGGTTATACACGAGATGTTTAACGAACGAGCCGAGATGTTATGGTTATACACGAGTGATGAAGCGAAAAGTGTACCGCTTTTAGGGGGTCATTTAAGCCCTAAATCGTATTTATTTGATCAAATATTGCCCTAAATCGTTCCTTTTGTCATTTTAGGTACTTTGGAGAAGAAATCTGGAAAAGGAAGCATTTTGGACGTTTTTGGAGCATAAAAGTGAAGAAAACAACAAAGTCTCCAAAGCTGCTGGAAAAGTACACGTGACGGCTTCAAGGATTGCTCCAGATGGCATCACGGCTTGGCAAAAGAGGTGGATATGACAAATACACGTGACGCGCCAGAAAGTTTTACAATGGAAGTCTGACGGCATCACCCTTTAAGGTGATCAAGGCTGTCACGGTTTAAGTTAAAGAGAGACGGCGTCAAGCACAATTGTGACGGCGTCAAGCCTTGATAAGCCAGAGAGGATTTTGGATGATTAAAAGGGGACGGCGTCAAGAAGGCCATCAAGAAACCCTAAACGCGGCGAGGTGACGGCGTCACGACCCAAAGGGTGACGCCGTCAGATCTGTTTTCCTATATATACTTTCATAATTTTTAGTCATTAGTGTGCAACTTTGTGAGGAGAAACCCTAAGACGAATTTTCTGCCATTTTTAAGGGTTTTATACCCTTGGATCTCCCATGTTTAATTGAAGATAAGTAATCAATTAATCATTCAATATGTCTATGTGTTGTTTGATTATATCTTGTTCTTGTCTTTTATTTAACATGCTAGGCTAGATTTATCTTGTGTTTGCTTAGATCTAATGAAACCTAACTATTGATTATTGGTTATTAGTGTGTTATTAATTGTATTGGATGATTGTTTATCGATGTTAGGCTTAAGAAAATTGGCTAACCTCCTATACGGTAACTTGCTTGAACGTCTTAAGAAACATGAACCAATGCGTACTAAGGTTATTATGGTTGTATTTAATGCATGAGCGAATTCTAGTGATCCCATGTTAGGAGCTTCTAAGCCGGCTCGACATAGGAGTGAAGTAGGAGCTTGTAGAGTTGGGGAAGTACGTACGCCACCCCACGATTGGTATTAAGGAATACACCCGTCATCCACGCAATTAATACACACTAATCAACCGGTAAAAGATAGTTAGGGAGTAAGGAAATCTAAGTAAACACATTTCTCTCCATATAAGTTTCACAACCTTTTTATTTTCAGTTATTTTATTTTACTTGCATTTGTAGTTATTTGGGTTAGTTAACTAGCAACTAATTCCGCCCACTCCTTCAAACCCGAGATTTTACTTGCTTTCATAAAAATATAAAAATACAAAAAGAATCTTCCCTCACCCTTAGACCTATTAGAGTAGTTT
The DNA here is from genome assembly GCA_021014915.2 of Artemisia tridentata subsp. tridentata. Taxonomy (NCBI): domain Eukaryota; kingdom Viridiplantae; phylum Streptophyta; class Magnoliopsida; order Asterales; family Asteraceae; genus Artemisia; species Artemisia tridentata. The sequence goes on from CP139509.1 coordinate 9,597,219, forward strand.
TTCAATCCTAACGACACTATTCCCCTAGAGAACGATCAATCCCCCGGTACTTGCCACTTCACTATACTACATCGGTCAGGTACACTGCCTGGTGGGGATTGCAAGCCTCTTGAGATCCCTCGAGAGGTAAAACCTGTTGTAAGGTCGCAAAACCACGCATCAAGTTTTTGGCGCCGCTGCCGGAGAATAGTTATTGTTTAGGTTGAGATTTTTATTTTATTAGGTCTACTCACTAGATTCCTTTCTAGTGGGATTTTTATTTTATTTGTCTAGGATTTCTTTAGTCTATCTTTTTCTTTGTGCCCTTTGTTTGTAAAACCATTTTCATTTGTCACCATGGCGGATGAAATTCCATTTAGATCATTAACAATAGAGGAACAATTACTTTACACGGATAGATTTGCTTCCTGTTGTTCCAATGAATTTTTAAGTGATCTTAGATATATACAAGAGGAGATGGGTGTAAAGTTTGATAGGTTTGATGAATTATGTGCATGTGCGGCTTCTATTAAACAATCATTGTTAGGATCAACTCCTTTTAGTAAAACCCTTTGGAAAAAATTTGAGGAAAGCTTCCTAACCGTGAACCATAAGTTGAATGAATTGATGGGTTTATATACATCACAACTTGAGGAAACAAATGAGGAGGATTTATCCGACTATAGGTACCATGAGCAAGAAGACCTAGTTTTTAAGAACATGGACCTTGAATTGGACCAAGATTGTGAGATGGTTAGTGTTGAACTACCTAGTTGCATGAGTGGGATAGATTTCACCAAAACATATGACACGCATGAGGAATCCTTTAGGCAATTGGAACATAGTAATCAAGTTGAATATTACTATGAATCGGACTTAGAATTTCAAATGGCTAGAGAAGGATTTGAGATACTTAGGAATGTGTTTGGGTTAGATTCTACTAAAACACATGATGAGGATATAGGTGATCTTGACACAAGGAATGATGAGGTAAGTAACATAAGCCCACCAAGTACCCCACAAGTCCTACCATCATTTGAGGCACACACACCGCCCGTGACTTACCCGGAAGAAGTTGAGGAGACTATAGGAACCCCAATAGAGGTAGAGCCCTTGGACCAAACACAACTAGAAGAAATAGGTTTGAATGCTTTTAGTGATCACAACCTTTCTTTTAGTCCTATGGAAGTTCCTATTTTTGATGAACCGGAGCCTCAACCAAAACCGTTACCTAATCTTCCATCTTTAGATGTGAATTTAGGAATTAAAAAAGGTCCCGATCCACCCATCAAACCATGTAGTCCGGGTAATGTTAAGATTAAGGTAGTAGACTCTAGGCCATGTGGAGTGAAAGCTAATATAGGAGTGAACCATGACCTTACATACTTACATCACCCATTCATGATTGATCACAAGAAACATTATGGGTTTAAACCGGGTTTATTAGGTCAAGATGGATTCCCAACTAGGAATCTCTCGAAGTTGATAGAAGATGATCCCTTTTTAGGAGAAAACTTTAATTCACCCATTGACCAAAGTGAACTAGGTAAGGTTATGATGAAAGGAGCACACCCCTTTGAGTATATAATTCATCCACCACTCTTTCCTCACGCGGCATACTTCCACCAAGATGGTGTGTATCGCTACTATCACCCGCACTTAATCCTAAGTGTAGGAAAAACCTCTCCTTTATCCGTTAAATAAGGGTAGAGTCAGGCTCGTGACTCGAACAAAAACAAGCGCTTCTTGGGAGGCAACCCAAGCTTTATTTGCTTTGTGTGTTTATTTATTTGTTTGTTTGATTTTATTTGCTTCCGTATGTATGTTTAATTTTTATTATTATTGATTCATGTTCAAAACTAAATTGTGAAAATGCTTTATCTTGTTTTTAACTTCGTCTTAACTACATATAAAGGTATTTTGCAAAAGATAAGTGTAAGGAAATCCAAATCGGTTTATTAGAACAAATGAACATGAATCATAACAATATTAAATTAACATACATATTAGTAATTGTTTGAGTCAAATGCTTGTATCGAGTCATAATGATGTTTTGCAGGAATTCCAGGAAGTAAGGTATAGGTTTTTCCAGAAATTTTCCGGAAACTTAACATGAGAATTCTGTCAGATCATTTCTGACGGCGTCAGGCCTTACAACCTGACGGCGTCAGGTTTTAATTTTCTGAAATTTTTGAAAGTTTTGTTTTTCTACCGGAATCATAAAAAGTTTTTATTAAATCTCTAACTTATAAACTCCAGGAATCTGCAAAATAATCATTCCACAAGCATTATATCCTTATATAGATTTATCCCGCCGATGTTATGCAGGTTTTCGTGTTTGTTTTCTCAGGTTTAACAGGTTATTTTGGACAAGGAGATGTATGTGGAATCTAGCTTTTGGCGATGCATTAGTCTTGGAGCTTCTACTTTCCCTTGGAAGAAGATCTAACCATGTTACCTCTTTATCCACCAAATGAATCAGGGGAGTATTTGATTTCATTCTTTTACCTTATTTACTTTTACATCTTGTTATTTGAACATTGGGACAATGTTCATCTTAAGTGTAAGGGGGGGGGGGTAAAATACGATACCTTAGAGAATGCTATTACGCTTGATTTTTGTTTGTTTAATGGTAGATGTGTAATAAAACTGAGAGAAATACCTGTTAAGGCAATTTTAGTGCCAAATTTAAAATTTTTTACAACATATAGGAGTGAAACTTTGATCTTAATGAGCGTCTCATGGATAGGAGTTATATGACTAGCACAAAACCGTACCACTAAAAAATTTTCCACCCCCAAATATGTGAGGTTCGCCCCTAGAATTGGTAGGAAAAGCATTTATGCTATGATGTGTGTACCGGTAGCACTTAGATTCTAGAACTTGCGTTAGGACCATTCCGAGGCCACAAGTGAGACTACATTCGTGTAGTTAGATTTACTACATGATAAGAGGCATTAGGATTAACCCATTGTTTTACACCTGTGTTTTTGTTATAATTACGTTGGTTACATTGGTCAAGTAATTCTCCCACACCCTTTGCGTTGTACTCATTTTTAGTACACGATACCCCTAGTACACCCCTCAGAGCCTATCTTTTCGTTTCTAACTTTAAGCATTTTACTTAAAGGAAGAATTTGTTACACCCCACTTAAATGTACACCCAAATCGCCTTAGCCTACCTTGTATGCACTCAATTTTAGTGCATTATTGTGACAACATGTGTTTAAACCCCAAGTTAATTATCTAATTGATTACATGGTTGCTAAGTCGAGTCATATCCTTGTACATATTGTTTTGGGACGATTGGGACTCATGGGTAAAGTACTAGTGTAATGGAGTAATGGGGAAGAACAACATTATTACCCCCATATGTGCTAAATATTTTAAAAGTACTCCAAGTTTTTCGATTATCTTAATTCGAGTCATTAGAATAGTTATTTGTAAAGTTATGTAAAAGTTCAAGTGTAAGGGGAATGCAACGCCCCTATGATGTATTATTTTGGATGGTAGGGCAAGAGTGTATGAAAAAAAAAAAAAAAAAAAAAAAAAAGTAGAAAAAACATACGGACTACCATCCCGTTTCATTTTATGTTTATTTTATGTTTTTGTTATTTTGTTTTTAGCTTAAGTCGAGTCTAGTCTTGGCTTAGCAACGCCATATTGTACATGTAATTAATCAAGATCTTTAACTCGCCACCAGTAAAATATCCCTTATCCAACAAAACCGTGTTTATCATATCCCTACACCTAACATTATAACCCGTTTAAAAGCCCTCTTTGATAGTTTATCTTAGGTGCTTACGCCTAGTGGAGGAGGTTTTTGATCCTTTCCCAAGCCTATGGTAATCTATTTGCTATGACAGGTAGTGAGAGATATTTTTCATTTTCATTTATGAGATATACTTCTATGACACCTGAGAGATGTGAGTATCCAAACACTACTTGTGAGGTGCTAGTCTGTAATCTCCGTGCTTATTATGATTAAAGTGGAACGACTATTTGTTGTAATTACTTTTATATTAGCATTAAATGACCCCTAACTTGTATTTTGATTAGAATAAAAGCGCATTTGCTTGAGGACAAGCAAATCTCAAGTGTAAGGGTATTTGATGAAGCGAAAAGTGTACCGCTTTTAGGGGGTCATTTAAGCCCTAAATCGTATTTATTTGATCAAATATTGCCCTAAATCGTTCCTTTTGTCATTTTAGGTACTTTGGAGAAGAAATCTGGAAAAGGAAGCATTTTGGACGTTTTTGGAGCATAAAAGTGAAGAAAACGACAAAGTCTCCAAAGCTGTTGGAAAAGTACACGTGACAGCGTCAAGGATTGCTCCTGACGGCGTCACGGCTTGGCAAAAGAGGTGGATATGACAAATACACGTGACGCGCCAGAAAGTTTTACAATGGAAGTCTGACGGCGTCACCCTTTAAGGTGATCAAGGCTGTCAAGGTTTAAGTTAAAGAGAGATGGCGTCAAGCACAATTGTGACGGCGTCAAGCCTTGATAAGCCAGAGAGGATTTTGGATGATTAAAAGGGGATGGCGTCAAGAAGGCCATCAAGAAACCCTAAACGCGGCGAGGTGACGGCGTCACGACCCAAAGGGTGACGCCGTCAGATCTGTTTTCCTATATATACTTTCATAATTTTTAGTCATTAGTGTGCAACTTTGTGAGGAGAAACCCTAAGACGAATTTTCTGCCATTTTTAAGGGTTTTATACCCTTGGATCTCCCATGTTTAATTGAAGATAAGTAATCAATTAATCATTCAATATGTCTATGTGTTGTTTGATTATATCTTGTTCTTGTCTTTTATTTAACATGCTAGGCTAGATTTATCTTGTGTTTGCTTAGATCTAATGAAACCTAACTATTGATTATTGGTTATTAGTGCGTTATTAATTGTATTGGATGATTGTTTATCGATGTTAGGCTTAAGAAAACTGGCTAACCTCCTATACGGTAACTTGCTTGAACGTCTTAAGAAACATGAACCAATGCGTACTAAGGTTATTATGGTTGTATTTAATGCATGAGCGAATTCTAGTGATCCCATGTTAGGAGCTTCTAAGCCGGCTCGACATAGGAGTGAAGTAGGAGCTTGTAGAGTTGGGGAAGTACGTACGCCACCCCACGATTGGTATTAAGGAATACACCCGTCATCCACGCAATTAATACACACTAATCAACCGGTAAAAGATAGTTAGGGAGTAAGGAAATCTAAGTAAACACATTTCTCTCCATATAAGTTTCACAACCTTTTTATTTTCAGTTATTTTATTTTACTTGCATTTGTAGTTATTTGGGTTAGTTGACTAGCAACTAATTCCGCCCACTCCTTCAAACCCGAGATTTTACTTGCTTTCATAAAAATATAAAAATACAAAAAGAATCTTCCCTCACCCTTAGACCTATTAGAGTAGTTTTTCAATCCTAACGACACTATTCCCCTAGAGAACGATCAATCCCCCGGTACTTGCCACTTCACTATACTACATCGGTCAGGTACACTGCCTGGTGGGGATTGCAAGCCTCTTGAGATCCCTCGAGAGGTAAAACCTGTTGTAAGGTCGCAAAACCACGCATCAACGAGATGTTTAACGAACGAGCCGAGATGTTATGGTTAGATGTTATGGTTATACAAGAGATGTTTAACGAACGAGCCGAGATGTTATGGTTATGCACGAGATGTTTAACGAACGAGCCGAGATGTTATGGTTATACACGAGATGTTTAACGAACGAGTCGAGATGTTATGGTTATACACGAGATGTTTAACGAACGAGACGAGATGTTATGGTTATACACAAGATGTTTAACGAACGAGCCGAGATGTTATGGTTATACACGAGATGTTTAACGAACGAGCCGAGATGTTATGGTTATGCACGAGATGTTTAACGAACGAGCCGAGATGTTATGGTTATACACGAGATGTTTAACGAACGAGCCGAGATGTTATGGTTATGCACGAGATGTTTAACGAACGAGCCGAGATGTTATGGTTATACACGAGATGTTTAACGAACGAGCCGAGATGTTATGGTTATACACGAGATGTTTAACGAACGAGCCGAGATGTTATGGTTATGCACACAACTTCACAACCTCTTATACTCAAAACCACTTACTGGCGCCAAAAATTTCCCACCAAAACTTTCCCACCAAAATACTGGCGCCAAAAATTTCCCACCAAGACCTGCTCTTATATACTAACATCTTATCCACACAACTTCACAACCTCTTATACTCAAAACCACTTAACCTCACAACCACAAACACACACTGTTATCATGGTAAAGATGGCGGAATTTGAAGCTTTTGCTTGTCCTTGTAAACGAGGAGACGTAATTCTGCGAGAATCGCATAAACCTTACTCCCTTGGTAAACAATACTATGCGTGTCCTTTATCAAAGGTGAACAATTACATACTTTTTTGTGTGTTATATAAATAATTTGGTTAGTTGTTAAAAATAATAGTTTTTACTCTTTAACAGGGTGGGACAAAGGAGTATGGATGCGATTTTTTTTTATGGAAGGAGGAACGACTAGCCAAAATGACCGGTTCTCTTGGAGCTTCAACGCCTCCAACTCATTCCGCAAGACCATCCATAACTCCAACTCGTTACACTGCAGGACCTTCAACATCGAGTCCTGGAAATACAGAGTGCTCAAACTGCATCAAACTGAATCACCAGATAATGGTACTCAATAAAATGCTAGAAGTGTATATGCATCCAAACAAACACACAGTTGATTCAGCTGCCTTATTTCACGACCTTTATAATGACATGCTAGGTGATATGGGAAATCTTCGTATGTAGGTTGTTGTTGTTGCTGTTATTGTTGTTGTTGTTGTTATTGTCGTTGTTGTTGTTTGTTGTGTTATTGTTGTTGTTTAATAAAATGTTGTTGTTGTGAAAACTGATGTCGAACGTGCTTTATATTTTTAATTCGTACGCTTTAAAATGTTCCAATGATGTTGTTGTTGCTGTGAAAACTTAAGTATCCATCAAGATTCAACCATAAGGGGCCGTTTGGTTTATGTTGTTTTGTTAACAGCAGCCCACAAAGGCCGTTTGGTTTATGCTGTCCAAACAGGGGTGTTTGGGATTGCTTATTTCCTGCACCAAAAGGGTGTTTGGGTTTATGACCTTATTTGAAGAAACAATAATATCACAATTAACAAACACGAAGGCAAACATTTTATTTAAAACACGCAAGAGTTCTCAAACGAAAAACTCGACAAACAAACGAAACAACTCAAACTAAACAACTAGACAACCAAACGAAACAACTCAAACTAAACAACTAGACAACCAAACAACTCAAACTAAACAACTAGACAACCAAACGAAACAACTCAAACTAAACAACTCGACAACCAAATGAAACAGATCAAACGAAACAACCCGTTTATTTTTTTTGTGGCTACTTCTCGCTTTGCTGGAACTCGCACCATCTTTTCCCTTCCTTCCTCTCATTTCCTTGATACGTGCAAACGTAGCTTCGAGATTTGTTACTCTATTTTCCAGATTACCAAATTCGGTGTTGAGGTCCAACGTGCTTTCAGCTTCATCGTCACCTCCAACAGCAGCAGCTTGAGCTTCAGCAGCACGTTGAGCTTCAGCAGCATCTAGCTCTTCCAAATACTCTCTATAGTACGACTTTCTCCTCAACCATTCCAGAATCTTGTCTCTCTGCCACGGTGCACAGTTCTCATAAGAACCATATTCATCAAAAATTTCCCAGCCCCAATGAAGTATAATTTCATTATACAGGAGCTCGTGTGATAAAGCCTTTGACCATTCCTGTTCCGGCGTTAAACCATCCATTGTTATGTGTGTTTTTTGTGAGAATTTTCGTGTTTTGTGATAATTTCATTATACGATATATATATAAGTAAAAAATTGGCGGGGTAAAAGAAAATTTTGGCGGGAAATACTTTCGGCGGGGACGTGTCCCCGCAAAAAGCCACTAAATTTTGGCGCGGTAATTTTACCTTTTTGGAGCCAAAATATTTAACCTTTTCGGCGGGGACATGTCCCCGCCGAAAGGTAGAGCGGGAAAAAAAGGCGCGAACGATTAAGCACTCCAAAGTTTGGTCAAAGTTTGGTAAATATGTGAAACATTTTCGGCGGGGACTTGTCCCCGCCAAAAGCCTGCGTTGAAAATTTTGTAAATGGTCAGCGAGACTTTGTGCCAGCTCAGCATATATTTTGTCGTTTAGTGACTTTCGGCGGGGACAGAAGCGTCCCCGCCAAAACATTGGTCGCCCGTTCTATGTTTTGTTGTAGTGTGGAGGTGTGTATGTTTTCTTTACTTTCTCTCTCTAGAAAACATACACACCTCCCCCAATCAATAAACTAATTCGACCATGTTTAATCTTTATTTCGTGTTTCCCCGACCTCCTGAACGTGATCTTGGTCTCTACAATTTACATCTCTCCTTTTTTTCTTTTTTTTTAATTTCAACACATTCTTTGAACAACATTTACATCTTTTTTTTTTTTTTTTTTTTTTTTTTTTTTTTTTTTTTTGGTGTTGACAACATTTACATCTCTTACAACGGTCAATGGCCTGTTTTATACACAACTTCAATCTCGAGATGAGTCACCAAAATGGGCACCATCTTTACGAAAGTTATGTTTGGAGTATTGTTACTTATAGTAGGATATAGTAGTGTGCAAGTAATTAGAATACGACAGGTTCATGTGTGGACAACTTATTTGAAAACACTTTTCTCTATATAAAATAGCGCCAAACAGCTTGACAAGCCACACACTCACCTTGCTAGCTAGAACACAACACACACTAAACCAAAAAATGGCAAGACCAAACAGCTCCTTACCCACTCGTCGTATTCCATTGTCCAATACTGATGACACTCACAATGGTGGTCACACGAGGAGGTAATCCTTTTTTTATAGTTTATATTATTTGCTTCTTTCATATTGGATAATTCCTAGCTAGGATATAAGATGTTAATAGGTAGAAAACGATGTTTAAATTTGTGTTTTAGTGGAGGTTTGAAGAGAAACAAGAAAGTCAAATGTTTGTGTTTGTCTGATAAGCATGTCTTTCTAGTTACAATGTCTTTTTGAGGTAATTAATGGAAATCCCTTATAACACAAACTGATATTACAGGCGCAGAAGAGAGGTACAGAGTAGCAAAAAGAGAAGCGAAAAAGGCAGTAGCCCAGGCGAAGGACAAAGCGTACGAAGATTTGTACAAGAAATTGGACTCCAAAGAGGGAGCTAACGATATATTTAGGATTGCTAAAGCCCGAGAGAGAAGAAGGAGGGATTTAGGTAACATAAAATATATCAAAGATGAAGGCGGTCGAACCATTGTGATAGAAGAGGATATTAGGAGAAGATGGGGATAGTATTTTGCCTCTCTTTTCAACGGAGGGTATACGGAAGAGAGAGGAGAAGGAGAGAACCCTAACCAACTTCCTGAGTGCTATTATTCGAGGTTTAGCCAACCGGAAGTGAGGGTGGCAATACAGAAGATGGGGAGAAACAAAGCAGTAGGGCCGGACCAAATCCCCATTGAAGCCTAGAAGTGTCTGGGTGATGAGGGGGTAGAATGGTTGACTTGCCTGTTCAACAAGATCTTCTCCGGGGATAAGATGCCAGAAGAATGGAGACTCAGTGAAGTCGTTCCCATATACAAGAACAAGGGGGATGTGCAAGTGTGTAGCAACTATAGGGGCATTAAGCTTCTTAGCCACACCATGAAGCTTTGGGAGAGACTTATCGAGAGAAGATTGAGAAGAGAGACGAGGGTGTCTGAGAACTAATTTGGTTTTATGCCAGGGAGGTCATCGATTGAGGCTATACACCTTCTCAGAAGCCTCATGGAGAAGTATAGAGAAAGACAGAAGGACCTGCATATGGCGTTTCTTGACCTCGAAAAGGCATATGATAGTGTGCCTCGAGAGTTAATTTGGAGAACTCTAATTGATAAAGGAACCCCAAGAAGGTACATCAGAGTCATTAAAGATATGTATGAGGGGGCTAAGACCCGTGTACGGTCCACAGTGGGGATCTCAGAGTTTTTCTCTGTGGAAGTGGGACTCCACCAAGGATCTGCCATTAGCCCGTACCTCTTCGCATTGATTCTTGATGAGTTATCTCGAGGGATTCAAGATGGCATACCATGGAGCATGATTTTCGCTGACGACATTGTGGTGGTGGCAGAATCGGCGGAAAGGTTAAACAACAGACTTGAGCACTGGAGGGAGGCCCTAGAGGACAATGGCCTTCGAGTGAGCAGAGAGAAGACAGAGTATATGAGATGCGATTTTGGGAGGATGGAGTTAGGCCACCACGAAGATATGGATATCTGTATCAGTGACCGGACCCTCGCCCACCCAAGGAGTCCTTTAGATATCTGGGTTCGATGATTCACAAATCAGGAAGGATTGACGAGGACGTAACCCACCGGATTAGAGCTGGGTGGGCGAGATGGAGGGCGGCGTCGGGAGTCCTTTGTGACAGGAACGTCCCATTAAAGCTAAAGGGTAAATTTTATAAGGTGGCGATTAGACCGGCTATGTTGTACGGGTCTGAGTGCTGGCCTATCTCCAAAGCCCATGCTGAAAGGGTAGAGGTGGCGGAACTGAGAATGCTAAGGTGGACATGCGGTAAGACCTTGAGGGACATGATCCCGAACGGAGTTTTCAGAGCTAAGCTTGAGGTCGAGTCTATTATCTCGAAGATGAGAGAAGGAAGGCTCAGGTGGTTCGGTCATGTAAAGAGGAGGCCACAATCAGCACCCGTAAGAAGAGTCGAAGCGCTTGTGGTGGACGGGGTGAGAAGGAGAGGTAGACCCAAACTCAGATGGGAGGATAGACTTAAGCTCGACATGAAGGAGCTGCTCTTGTCCGAGGACATGACCTCAGATAGGAAGGCGTGGAGAGATAGAATTAGGTTAGGCGGGTAGCTCAGGCTAGGTGTGTTGGGTTTCTTTGCCTTAGCTTTAGGCCCCGTGCGTTGTCCGGCTTTGCGTTGTTTAGTTGCTTTGCCTTAGCTTTAGGCCCCGTGCGTTGCCCTGCTTTGCTTTGCTTTGTTTTGGTTGCTTTGCCTTAGCTTTAGGCCCCGTGCGTTGCTCTGCTTTGCTTTGTCTTGTCTCCTTAGGGTTGCCTGCTTTGCTTGGTTCTTTGCTCTGTGCTTTTGTGCTCTTGTTCCTTATCTGTTTTTTGTGTTTGCGTTTGTCATGTTGCTTGTTTTGCTTGCTCTTTTGCTTTCTTGTTGTCTGCTATGTTTTTCTCGGTTGCTCTCCTTCCCTTGCTCTCTCACGCGCACACATGCACCAGCCGGAGGTCTCTTTGGAAGCAGCCTCTCTACCCCCGGGTTTACTTGGGGGTAGGGGTAGGGTCTGTCTACAGTCTACCTCCCCCAGACCCTGCCCCGGCGGGATTGGGTTTGTTGTTGTTGTTGCCTTATAACACAAACTAGATACTGTGTTTGAGTGCTTTTGCTTATCATGTCTTTTTAGTTTGGTAAATTTGAGAATAAGTCCATCAATTCATTTGTTAGAGATATATTATGAATACGTGTACTACAAATATAAGCAAAATAGTGTTAACAGTGAATGAACATAAATCTAGCTACAGTTTCCTTCTAATCTTTTTTTTTTTTTTTTTTTTTTTTTTTTTTTTTTTTTTTTTTTTAATTTAATATTTACAGGTCCATTCCCGAGCGGGAGCTTTTGTTTTTTATCGTAACAGTGTTTGTTGTGTTGCGCCTCCTGCCCTTACTAATAAAGGAAATCAGAGTTGTTACTAGTGATGTGCGGGGGAGGAAAACCCACGCAAGATTTTTAACAGCCATGCCCATAATGGTTTCGGTTGCCCATTTGCTCGGCACATTTGGTGCTGGTTTTGGGATTGGCCTCGGGGCCTTTTTGTTTTGGAACAGTCGGCAGGATTACCTTGGCAGGCTGCTATGGTACGGGTTTGCGCTCAATTTTGTTGCTATATCAGTGACATACGTGAGCTATGTTTTGGTCTGCTATTCTTATTGGTATACATCATAGTTTTGTTTTATGATTCACTAACGGGGATATCTAGATTTGTTATGGATATCTCCACTAGTTTTTATTTAGTAACTTTGGTTATATTCGTACTTTTATTTTTAGATTAAAGAACATGGTTTTATTCAGTGAATCTCTCCCGCGAGGCAAACCTGTAATTTTGTTTTTCATTTAGTTTAAACAGGTTTATATGTTCACTATTTGTGTTGTGTTGTGTTGTTTTGTTTAATCTTGAGGCATCCTTTACAAGGTCAAATCTCGAGACATAGTTATTTTAGAACTTATTGAATAAATAAACCTAAAGCCACATAATAGTTGATGACTAAAAGAGTATACAAGAACAAGAGCTTGAAGAATTAGTTATGATTATTACAAAAATGGATATATAACTCATACTCGAGCGATACTATATACATACTTTTTCTAAATGAAGAGTTATATTGCTATTAGTATTGCCTAAGATTGTCGCATGAAAATTATTATTTGAGGTATAGGACAAAATCTTACTTACATTAAGACCCGAGGGAATAAACTGTCGTTTCAAAGTTGCAAGTTATAACTTTGTTGAGATGTATTGTCTATCACAATGTAAAATACTATAATGAGTAAACTGTTGAAGCAATTTCTTGCAACCGCTTCAAACAAACAAAGATAGCCTTCCGGTTGAACTTAGCTAGGGTTCTTCCGGCCGGCTGGTGTATTGATCCTTTCGACTATCGGAGGTCTTCCGGATATCTGCACAAGACAGCACACGTTAGGCTCGCCCCGGGTGTTATCCCAGGACCCACCTCCGGTGTGAGAGTAAGTATTTGGTATTCCGGAAGGGCTATAGAGTATGGTAAGAAATAAATGCAGGTTGTATGTTAGTTGAGAGTAGTAAATGAGCTGAGTATTTATAGTACTCAGCCTTAATACCTGGAATGGCGGCGCCGCATTTTCAGGGAACATGTCCCCGACATAATCCCGTAAATCCTGGGATAGTGGCGGCGGTGTCTGCAGCTGCCATCTGTCAATAGGTAAATGCCACCTGTCTTATTGCTTACAGTGATACTGGCCGGAAGGATCATGTGTCTTCCGGTAGGTCCGGACGGCTATGCTTCGTCCGGATGACCGGTCGACGTGGGCCGTTCGGACACATACGTCAACATGTCCCCCCAGTATTGCATTATCGGTTGAAGATCGATGATGTAATACTTAAGGGATACTTTTATACCTTTTGTCAAGTGCCTCCCGATATACACATGTGATGCCGGTATTGTTGTTAGTAAAGTATTGGTCGTAATACTTCGAAGGGTATCTTATGACCTTCTGGCCCAGACCATTCGGACTAACGCTGTAGTTTCTTTTTGGTTTGGCCGATGGTTTAATACTTTAAGAGTTGTCCTTAACGTGACATGGTTTTGATGTGCAGAAGCTATCATTTACAACGTTCTTCTTACAGTTCAGATTAGTAATTGTTTTCTGCTTGTGTCCGCTTGGCCTTATCTCCCGGGGGTTCTGATGCGCGTGATGTGTCGTTGCGGTTTAGCAGTTTTAATGCCTACTCAAGTTTTAAATTTATATTTAGCCGACTTATCAATAACACACACACTTAACGAGCAGTGTACCCGGTCAGTATGAAGATAATGGTAAGTAGAGTGTCGATCACTAAGAGTGGAACGTATAATCTCGTTAATCTAATCAGTATTTTAATATCCTAACGCAAGGGGGTTTCAGCCTGAGAGACTGGCACGATTTGTTTGCAAGTAAATAATAAAATAAACCAATAGGCACGAATCAGCAAGTAGCACACACGTACACAGATAAATACTCGAGACAATAAGAGGGTTGTCCTTATAATTAAGTAGTTTGTCACTTGTTTTATTGATAGCTTTATATGAAGTGTATATAGTTAACCCTTTCTCGTTGGTCCTATTCTTATCGGCGAGTAAACCCTTAATGATTACTTATGTCTAAAAGTTATTCCTAAGTGATCAATTTAGAAACAACCGTGGGAGCCACATTATGTCCCGCAGTCAAATGCCCGCAAGCCACTAATAAACACAGAGGTTATCAATGCACTAATAAGTAGTAACCAAAGACATCAACATATAAACTTTAATTAATGAGAAAGCAGTTTTAAGGGAGTGCAATCTTTCCGTTGCCACATTACACAAGCCACCAATCTTGATGAATTAAAGCTTACTAACACAATAAAACAAAACTACTTAATGAATTAAACATATGCAGCACCTTCTTACAGCTCTTGTATCTTTGATTTGGGTGTGTCTTGTGCTGCCTCCTTGACTGAATTCGTCCTCCTGTTCTGCTGTTCGAACTTCGGTTTTAGGGTTCGGATCCTCTTTTTATGCGTCTGGTCTACGGGGTATTTATAGTTTGTGTCTGAGGGAAGATGCGGCGCATCTATTAAGTAGATGCGGCGCATGTACTTAACTTCGCGTAGGGTCCAAGATTATAATATTCAGGAATATTCGTACACCGCCAGAAGATGCGGCGTAACTCCATGATTAGATGCGGCGCATGTCCTCTTGTATCTTGGATCGTATCTGGTGATATCTTGATATAGATGCGGCGCATGTTATGAGTGAGATGCGGCGCATCTGGAGCAGATTAGTCTTGATCTTCTTCATTTCAGTAGACTATTTACTTTATGCATGTTATGCTCCATTATTAGTCCAAAATCGCCAAGTTTCACCAAATGCTTGTTTTTACCTGAGAATTACAAAAGTAAACGATTAAATATCAATCCTCATACATAATATGGTAAAACAAGTCAAATTAATAGGATAAATGATAGTAATAAAATGTACTTATTTGAGTTCATCAAATATCCCCCCACTTGAACTTTACTTGTCCCCAAGTAAACCTTAGATTAAATCTTATGAAAATGTATCCTAAAAGATATTAGGATGTATTTTTATATTTAAGCATGTATTCATTTATTTCATAATCACACAACTAAACACTTAACGAATTAGAAGTAAAATAAAATAAGTCAATAAAAGCAAATCTAATCGTTTAACTGTCCAGTCGCGACGAATATTCTATCATAAGCTTGGCAAGTATACACATCTCCACCACTAAAGCTAAGGAATAACAAGTCTAAAGCGGTAAAAAAAAGGGTTTTTTTAGGCTTAAGGGTTAATTATTCTTATTTACCATCGATCTCAAATTCCAGAAAAGGCGACAAAATCACAAATACATGATCGAATCCACGAACACGATACTTGCAATTGCTCAAATCCTTAACTCGAATAGGCTAAAGATAGGTCCAAACTTCACCAATAATAATATATCAAAAAGGGCGACAAAATCATAAATACATAGCCGAATCCACGACTACGATACTTAAGATTGCTCAAATCCCTAATCTCAATAAATCAAAGGTTTGGTTGGATAAAGAATAATAAAGGGTATGGATAACATTTGGGATATAAATTGGTGTAAAATGAAAAATAAACAAAACAAATAGATTAAAATCCTAAGTGTGGTTAATCACTATCCCAACCATCCCATGAATAAGACTCATATAATAGAATAACTCACGCTTTAACACTTGAAACACACGCTTTAGGTAGACACGAATTATACTCAATAAGATCATAATCAAAGAATAAACCTTAATTGGCGTTCCCATAACTGCCAATTCCCATCAATCCATAGATATAGTACAACAAATAGTGGCCATATGAACCACTTACATAACTTTACATCGTTGGCTTAAAATAAACATCCAACTCTTTTTCTTTTTCTTTTCTCATTTTTTCGATTTTTTTTTTTTTTTTTTTTTTTTTTTTTTTTTTTTTTTTTTTTTTTTGAAACATAAACATAGATGTGTAAAATTTCACCACATCACTATAACTTTCTTTCCGGATAATTTTTTTCATACTTTCAGAAATAACGGTAATAGCGAAAGTAGTAAACACACGAAAAATAAACACGAAGATATACAATATTTACTTTCACTCCAATTGCATTGTGCAATTTCCCGACCTAACCATAGATAATGAATTACGCACGCGAACACAGGTAATGTAAGGAAACACACTTTGCCTATAGCAATTAACCAACCACGGACTTTAATCTACAGGGTAGGCTAAGGTTTAAAGGTGTAACGAAACATTTTAAACATAGGTGTAAGAAACGAAAGGAATGGCTCTGAGTGTTTTTCTAGGGGTATCTTACTCTAAAAATGAGAGTAACAAAAGGGTTTATACGGGGGTTAACTAACCAGTGTAGTTAGCTAATAACACATAACATATAATAGGCTATTTGGGTGTAATCCTAGAATTTTACCAATTTAGACAAGTCATTCCAATTAAATCAATAATACTCATTATGGTGGTCTCGAATAGTATACAAGCCAAGTTCTAAAGTCTACAAGTCACCGGCACACTCATAGATTTGTGAATTTTGGAAAAATCACAATTTTTGAAAATAACGTCTTGTGTGCAGTTTATGCAACTTAGATCTTAAACAAAAACATGCTAAAAAAATTTTTAATTTTTATATATTAAGCACATTTTAAGCATATTTTGAAAAGTTTAGGACAAGTAAGTGTTAAGTGTTCTAATTCTCATATCCCCCCACTTAAGTTAAACAACGTCCTCGTTGTTTGTATAAAAGGTAAAAACTGGAAAATAAAAGAATTAGAACAGAAAAACTCCCCTGAGATTTGCTCGGTATGATCCTCCATTAGTGTAAGAGCAAAAATCATTTTCTTGTGGATTAGAACGTTAAAGCTTCATACTTGATGTATCCACAGGAAATTCAGGAAACTATAATACCACCAACACTTTAAAACACACCTAAGATAAGAAAGGTTCAAACTTGCATAATACATTAGTAGTTAGATAAAAATAAAACTTAAAAATTAAAACTGAAAATCATCAGGTCAGTCGATGCGCCGTATCTTATTGAAGAAGATACGCCGTATCGAGCCTGGAATTAATACGGATCAGAATAAAGATGCGCCGCATCCTTAACCAGGGATGCGCCGCATTAAAAATAAACTGATAAATAGTTTTAAAGTCGAAAATAAAAATGCAGAAAAATTAAAATAAGATATGACCATTTGCAGGAGATGCGTCGCATCTCAGGATTGAGATGCGCCGTATCTTCATGCGGCCTGGACTGACTCGACACAGAAAACAGAATAATAAATTCTCCGGGTTGTCTCCCGGCAAGCACTTGTCTTTATTCCAGAGTCTTCAAGTTAGACTCACGTTCAGCTCTTTACTCCAATACGTGATTCCCACATTGCTTACGTAGGATCCATTTAGCTACTAATTCGTCACGTATATATTCAGGTCCCAAATGCAACACTCCTTTGTAGAATCCTTCCATCAATTGATATGGGTACTCAATCCCTCTCTTATTGTCATCATCACTAACAAAAAGGAATGGAGAAAATTTGTAGCAAATCCTACTAGTAGCATATTTAAATCCAGGGTGAGTTCGGGGCATCATATAAGTGATAATGTCGCTTCCACATTGAAAGGTGATCTTTCCTTCAAATCGTTTTGCATTAATAGTGATCTCCCTACAAAATGGTTTTCCAACAATCACGTCACCCATATTGCTGTCACAATAGGCATTCATGTCTTCAACAACGGCGAACTCAGTTACAATAGTAAAGCGTCCCACGAATATCGGGACATTAATGAAGGCACCAACTACATTCTTTCCCTTACACTCCACTTTATTTCTCATAATGGAGTTGTAAAACCTTCTTGACATGACATTGATTGGTAAAATAGGAAAGAAATTGGCGTCAATACACTTGTATCCAATCATGCATGTTAATTGCAAATTGTAAGCACAATCGGCGTGGATCCTTCTACCATAATCCCAAGAACCATCATATCCCTCAAATTCATCGTAGTTCCTTGTATTAATGACGTTGACCTTTGGACTATCCCGAATCTCTCCATCTTCCAACTCAGATTCCGCATCATCCATGAATAGGTCATTGGATTCTAATGGTCCATTAAGGTCATTAAGTTCAATGTAGTCCCCATTGTAACGTTCGGGTGATTTTTCATGTACTAATACATCGTTCATAAAATTGGCTTCGAAGTCGAAGTCAATTAGTTCTCCGAATCCTTCCATTTTCCTTCTGAAATAATCACAAAAGTATCAGTAGGATCTGTTCGCTAAGAAGAAAAATTAATGAATATAGAAACGGATATATGAATACAAATAGCTGATATCTGCAGACGATGCGCCGTATCCAAAAAGTTGGATACGCCGTATCTTAATACGTTAAAAATTTAATCAGACTTTATTCAGAAAATAGATACGCCGCTTTTGAATTTATGAATGCGCCGTATCGAATTAATTAATCAAAATCAATATTTATTTAAAATTAAGTGCGTCGTATTAACGAAAGTTAATGCGCCGTATTTTCGTTACGTTTAAAAATACAAGATTTTTGATTCCGAGGATACGCCGTATCGACAGAGATCGATACGTCGTATCTGTTTAATAATTCGCAAACTGTTTTTAATTAAAATAATAGATACGCCGTATCTTCAAAAGAAGATGCGTCGTATGGCGTTAACGTTTAGAAAATTTTTTTTATCAAAATCAGATACGCCGTATCTTCAAAAGAAGATGCGTCGTATTACTTTATCGCTTAGAAAAATTTTCTTATTAAAAACAGATACGCCGTATCTTGGGGAAAAGATGCGTCGTATCGAATTAATTAAACGCGTTGTATTTATAAAAATTAAACGCAATACGCCGTATCTGAGGGATCAGATGCGCCGTATCGTTTGATTTAGCACAGTACAACGATAGCAGAACACACAAAAATACGAAAAATAAAAACAAAAAATTAAACACACAAACAAAAATAAACACACAAAAATAAAAATAAAAGCAAACAAATAACACACAAAACAATAAATATGCAAAAATATACAATGATGCAATTAATCTAATAAAAAGAAAAACCTAATTAAAACACTAATCAAATTAACAGAAAATAACAATTCACTCCCCGGCAACGGCGCCAAAAACTTGATGCGCGTGATGTGTCGTTGCGGTTTAGCAGTTTTAATGCCTACTCAAGTTTTAAATTTATATTTAGCCGACTTATCAATAACACACACACTTAACGAGCAGTGTACCCGGTCAGTATGAAGATAATGGTAAGTAGAGTGTCGATCACTAAGAGTGGAACGTATAATCTCGTTAATCTAATCAGTATTTTAATATCCTAACGCAAGGGGGTTTCAGCCTGAGAGACTGGCACGATTTGTTTGCAAGTAAATAATAAAATAAACCAATAGGCACGAATCAGCAAGTAGCACACACGTACACAGATAAATACTCGAGACAATAAGAGGGCTGTCCTTATAATTAAGTAGTTTGTCACTTGTTTTATTGATAGCTTTATATGAAGTGTATATAGTTAACCCTTTCTCGTTGGTCCTATTCTTATCGGCGAGTAAACCCTTAATGATTACTTATGTCTAAAAGTTATTCCTAAGTGATCAATTTAGAAACAACCGTGGGAGCCACATTATGTCCCGCAGTCAAATGCCCGCAAGCCACTAATAAACACAGAGGTTATCAATGCACTAATAAGTAGTAACCAAAGACATCAACATATAAACTTTAATTAATGAGAAAGCAGTTTTAAGGGAGTGCAATCTTTCCGTTGCCACATTACACAAGCCACCAATCTTGATGAATTAAAGCTTACTAACACAATAAAACAAAACTACTTAATGAATTAAACATATGCAGCACCTTCTTACAGCTCTTGTATCTTTGATTTGGGTGTGTCTTGTGCTGCCTCCTTGACTGAATTCGTCCTCCTGTTCTGCTGTTCGAACTTCGGTTTTAGGGTTCGGATCCTCTTTTTATGCGTCTGGTCTACGGGGTATTTATAGTTTGTGTCTGAGGGAAGATGCGGCGCATCTATTAAGTAGATGCGGCGCATGTACTTAACTTCGCGTAGGGTCCAAGATTATAATATTCAGGAATATTCGTACACCGCCAGAAGATGCGGCGTAACTCCATGATTAGATGCGGCGCATGTCCTCTTGTATCTTGGATCGTATCTGGTGATATCTTGATATAGATGCGGCGCATGTTATGAGTGAGATGCGGCGCATCTGGAGCAGATTAGTCTTGATCTTCTTTATTTCAGTAGACTCTTTACTTTATGCATGTTATGCTCCATTATTAGTCCAAAATCGCCAAGTTTCACCAAATGCTTGTTTTTACCTGAGAATTACAAAAGTAAACGATTAAGTATCAATCCTCATACATAATATGGTAAAACAAGTCAAATTAATAGGATAAATGATAGTAATAAAATGTACTTATTTGAGTTCATCAGGTTCCAATTTGCCGAAGATCGTCGGTTTCCTCTTTGGAGATCAATTGTTGTTTTTTCTCGATGGGCCAGGGTGTGCTGATAGTATGATATTTCAAACAAATTGTGGGTTATTGTTAGATCCTCCCGAAGGATATGCCGTTAGGTTAGAACACGTATGCACTGGTTTGACCGGGAGTTGTCCTTTATTTACAATTCCTCATTATTTTATAGTTATTTAATAGAGACCTTAACTGAGAAGTGTTGACACGTGTGCGCGTGCCCAACACATGCGTTGAGGCGTTGCCACGTCAGCATCTTGCTAAATGTGACATCCCACCTTCTGCGTTCTTCCTATAAATAGGGCTACTGGTGTGTGTTTTTGACTACCGCAATTCCATATTTTCAACTGAGACGCCTTCCGGTATTGCTTTTCGAACGATTGTTGTAAGCCAGCTCGTGTCATTTTGCCCGTTCGATTTCCACATTTGTCCTCCGTCTAAAAAGGTGCGTTTCGGTTCATGCATGTATTGTTTTTACTTTTGTTTGGCCGCGTCCCTCTTCCCCTCGGTCAGACCATATCGGTTCTGCCCGTTTCTACTCGCGAGGGTCCTCCAAGAGTCAAGGGACTCCTCTTCAAAGTTTGTCAGAGGGGTTCGCCCTTTGGCTAGACGAAAGGGCTGTGCGCAGGATTACATGGGCCATAGGATTCTGTCGTGCCTATATCCACGTCTGCCCCCGAAGGGTATGACGATGGATTAATCGCCGAATGACGCCATTGGTTTGTACTTGGAGTGTTTTATTAGGGGTGGTTTTGTTATCTTAGCTGTACTTCGGCCAGCATGTATGCGCAAAATCTTAACCGTCCGATGTTTTTGTTTTTGCAGCTATCGCAATGTCTCAATACTTAAGGAAGCCCAAGGTTAGAAAGGATGTGCCCGTGATCCAGAAGGATCAATCCTCCGAAGCGCACACGGCTGCTTCCACTGCTTCCCAAGCCGCCATCCCGGAGGAGACGGTCGGAACGACAAGGGTCGAAGCGTCTGATCCAAAGGTTATGGAGGCCAGGAAAAGAAAACAGGATCAGAGCGTGGTCCGGCCCATACCTCAGTCCCAAACACATGGGACTAAATTCCGTCTTCATCCTGACTCGTCCGGTGGTGGTACATTTCGAGAGATTAAACGAAGTAAGCCAAATGAGGGAGCTGGTATGGCGGGCTCAAAAGAAAACGTCAGTGCTTCGGGCGCAAGAAAACAGCCGGAGGGGCCCAATGCTTCGGCCGAAAGAAAATAGCCGGAGGGGCCCAATGCTTCGGCCGGAAGAAAACAGCCAGATATCCCAGGAGGTATCGGCGGAGGCTCCGCGTCGGAGACCACTGGTGCTGGTAAGTTCTCTTTTTTTTTTATATTATTAAAGAAGTGCTGATCCCTGTCCCTTACCTTCGTTCCGACAATGGTTGTTACTTAACTTTATTATTCTTCCTTGTGGGAAATGCAGGAGGTTCGTCTGCTGCTGCTCCCGGTCGCGGGAAAGACAAAGTGTCTGACGAAGATGACTCGGCGTCTTTGCATGTGCCGATGTGGAAAGTGCGCAAGGATGACCGTCTGGACAGCTGGGAGGTCTGTCGGGACTTGATGCTGAACCTACCGACTCCGAAAGAAGAGTCGTTTTTGGAAGGTTTGGGGGACGCCGAGGCCGCTCAAAGGGCCTGGAGACTTTTGGGTATGGGGGCCGCTGCCCAGTCGAACTTGTTGCTTCGGTTCGAGGGCCTTCTTTATGACCACAGTGAGTTGTATCGTGTTCACCAACATTGCGGAAACCTTGGAAAGAACGGGGGTGAGCTTAAACAGCTGAGGGCTGAGCATTCTACTTGTATGGTGAGAGAGTCGGAGCTGATGGGGCAGGTGAAGGATTTGGAGAAGTTGGTGGAGGACGAAAGGTTGGCCGCGGCGGAACGAATCAGTGCCTTGGAAGCTGATTTGGAAAAAGCTAAGGTTAACCTAGGTGAAGAGGTGAAGGACAATCTGGCCCTCCGGGAGCAAAAGAAGGATCTTATTGCCCGGTGGGTCGCACCGAAGGGGATAGGTTCAGGGTTGTTAAGGAGGTCCTCCCGGAGGTCGTTCGTCGACTATTGGGCAGTTATGAATATAAGGAGCATCTGGCAGGACCTTTCAGCTTGTCCTCGCAATCCGGCTTCATGGAGGGCGTGGTTGTGGGCCGTACGCCGGAGGAGGTGGCCGCTGTTCTGGCCAAGACGGAAGATCTGGATGCAGATGCGGCCAAGAAGCTCGACCCATTGTATGATGGGTTGTTCACCGCAGAGTATTCGTACATCAAGAAGGTTAGCAGCTCCTACCTTAAGTCTCTTGATGAAATCCTGCAAATCTTCCCCGATCCTGAACCAGCTCCTTCTCCAAAGAGCCTAACTGCCGATGCCGCCGGGGGGTCATCCTCCGGGGCTCTTAAAGCCGGGGTTGCTAATGTTGAGAGTTCAACTGCTGGGAGGGATGAGTTGGCTCCTTGAATACCCACACGATTTGATTCAATTTGGTGTTGTAAGGCCTTCGAGCCAAGAACAATATTTTATATCCGGATGACTGTAATAATTTATGACAAATAATTCGTATGGCCTATTCGTTTGTATATATTCATGACTGTTCCATATTTCGTATGTGCCATGCTTCGTGTATCGTATTATCATTCGCTTGTTTCTGTAGTGTTTTCTTTTTTGGTTTGTTGGTTTCAATGTTTACCTTGGAAGTAGGATTTTATGATGGGGTGTTCTATCGGAAATTTGAACGAACCTGTCGGATTTGTGGACTTGCGATTATCAATGGTTGCCCTGTCCTACTTCCCCTCCCTTTTTTTTTATATTTTTATTATGTGTGGTGCTGCATATGGAATGAAATGGGACAACTTGGATCTTCAAACGTGGTGCTGCTTTATCATATGGATCTATCTTTATTTTCCTTTATCTTCTTTCGACCCCCGAAACATGCCGGACAATTGTTGTCGTTCGGCCTTTGCCTGATTTATGAATCGTATCACTTGCCTGTTACTGCCTTTGCCGTTTGCGTAGTTTCGGAAATATATTTTTACGTTGGAGCAACACTCTTATGATTACGAACGTATAGCATTTGTTTATTATTATCGTTACTATTTGCATGGTACCTCCTTGAACATTGACCACAAAAATCTCCGGAGGGGGCCAGCCTCTCGGAGGGATCACTCTTCACTTATGTTCAAGGTATGACACACGGTTCAGCTTTTCCGCAAGGATCATGGCAACCCCTTTTTGGGTATCAACCATCTTTGGACATTGACCACACACTCCCCGGAGGGCGCGAACCTCTCGGGGGGGCCATTTTCTAATTATGTCCAGAAAACAATGAACATTGATCACTAATCTCCGGAGGGCACGAACCTCTCGGAGGGACCACTCTCTAATTATGTTCGAGATATTACAGGTGGTTCAGCCTTTCCGCCAGGATTATGGCAACCCCTTTTTGGGTATCAACCATCTTTGGACATTGACCACACACTCCCCGGAGGGCGTGAACCTCTCGGGGGGGCCATTTTCTAATTATGTCCAGAAAACAATGAACATTGATCACTAATCTCCGGAGGGCACGAACCTCTCGGAGGGACCACTCTCTAATTATGTTCGAGATATTACAGGTGGTTCAGCCAGGATTATGGCAACCCCTTTTTGGGTATCAACCATCTTTGGACATTGACCACACACTCCCCGGAGGGCGTGAACCTCTCGGGGGGGCCATTTTCTAATTATGTCCAGAATGTCACAAGTATTCTTGAGATGTTCCTCAGAAATATTGCCTCCCTCCAATGGCGGGGTAACTGCATTTAATATTAAAAATAGTCAATATAGGGTCTTTTTGAGAAATCACAAGCATTTCAAGGAGGTATTGTGGGAAAACTGCCCCCCTTCAACGGTGGGGAACTGCATAACTGTATTTCATTAGAATAGTTAACATCAAACCCTTTCGGGCGTTACAAAAGGTACAAAGAACTCTATTTATGTAAACATTTTTTTTTTATATTATTCGCCCATCCTACTCTCGGCGTTTTTCTGCCCCTCCCTTCTCGACTTGTGTGTTCTCACACGGTAAACTTCCGGCCTTTTGGGAGGCTCATGCCTCTGGCGGATGGCGTTCCTATAGGCTTTGCTTCCTTGATATGCGACATTACCTGTCTTAAGTTACGAAAGTATTTGTGTTTCTTCCGTTAGCTTGCACATAATCGCAGTATAGAATAAAATGGTAAAGGTATTCCAGTAGTTATTTTGTATTGACAATTACCTGAGTTGTTACTTGTACCTCGGTGAGCCCGTCAGGGACTTCTCGATCACCACCCCGGTTCGACTTCCTACCGCCCTTTCTTCCAACGATGGGTTCTTTCTTTTGCTCAGGCGGCATGTCTCCTTGCTTTTCCGCCGGTGGATGAGCTCTTTCCCCGATTTCTAGTTGTCTTGCAACAGGCTCCTCCCTCTTACCGGGATGCTTTCGTACTTTTGTCCGAGTGGCCAATGTCGCTATGCCGCCCGGTGTGGGAAATTTGATCATCGAATGGACAGTTGAAGGTACGGCCTGTAACTTCTTCAAACCGATGCGTCCCAGTATGGCATTGTAGGGGGAAGGCGAATCGATTACAGCAAATTCCAAGTTGACTTTTCGGGACAATTCCTGGTTTCCGAAATAGACCTCCAGGTCTATCATCCCTCGTGGTCTGATGGGTTTTCCTGTGAATCCCCTCAAGATTGTGCTAACCTCCTTCAATCGTGTCCTGACCGCTGGATCCAGGCACTCGAATTGGTGCCCGTACATTATTTCCATCGAGGCACCCGGGTCGACGTAGACCTCACGTATTTTCCTCCCCCCAGCTTCAACTTCGATTATCAGCGGTTCGTCTGACATTTTCTCCGGGGAGATGGCCGGAAAACTTATCGGCACGTTCATCCATTCTTCTTCCTCCGTTTCTTCCGTTTTCCGAGAGGTCCTAAGGCCTTGGATCATATTGATTACTTTCCCTTTATTCCCTTGATTGTTACCCCCTTGGTTAGTTTTCCTTCATTTCCTGAGGTCTTTCACCAGATGGTCCAGTTTCCCTGTACTCAACGCAGTTTTTAACTCCTCCCTGAGTTGCCAGCAGTCGTCAGTGAAATGTCCTTTCTCCCCGTGATAATCGCAATACCTGTCCTCACAATCCTTCTGTGGTTTTCCCTTCGTGGGAGGAGGCTGCGGTAATCTCAGCTGGTGCTCTGTTGCCAATATTTCCTTCGATGTCTTGGTAAGGGTGTCCAAGTCGATTGGCCTCGTATCATATCGGCGGACATCAGTTCGGCGAGGGTCAGTCCTCCCAGCGTTCCCATACCTTGGGGCGATATAAGGTGCATAGTAATCGTTTCTTCGTCCTTTAAATCCGACCTTAGGGCTGTTCCGGCGGTAATCTCCAGCAGGGGGTTTTGACTGGTAGTCGCCCTTGTTTTGGTACGGGTTAGGCCGAGACTCCGTTCTCTCTCCTTTTGGCAATTCTGTCGTCCGGAAGGCTTCCTCGGACCGAACAAAATCATCGACCCTTTCCAACATCTCATCAACGGTCTTGGGAATCTTATCTGAGAATTTCTTGGCCAACTCCGGGCAGTGATGGCCATTCAAAAATGACCCGATTTGCATAATTTTCGGGGCGTCTGGGAAGTTGTTGGCCTCGCAAATCCATCTTTCCTTGAAGTCCGGAAGGCTTTCGTTCGCCTTTCGGTGAATTTTATTGATCTCTGTTAGGTCCTTGGTGCTTATCCTCAACATACTGAATCTGTTCAAAAACCTCTTCTGAAGCTCGTCCCAGCTATCAATGCTCCCCGTCGGGAGTTTATCAAACCATCCTCTGGCTTTCCCGTCCAGGGTTTATTGGAACATTCGACACCACACGGGCATGGGCCACTCTTCATGATTTCCTGCTCCAGTGAAACGATTGATGTGGTCATCCGGATCGGTGGTTCCTTGGTACGGCTTCAGATTCGTCGGTATTTTGTGCTTGGGGGATGAAAACTCTATGATCCTCTTCGTGAACGGGCACTTGATCATTTCCTTGAATGGTTTGCTCAGATCGTCATCCGCCTTTTTTCCTTTCCCGTAGCTCGAATCATCATCCGCCTTTTTTCCCTTTCCGAAGGGCGACGCTCCGACATCTTCTTCCTCTGAATTTTCATACTTATCGTCGAGCCTCAGCATTCCAGGGCTCACCAGGTTGCGATTGCCTGGTTGTTTGAATAGTTCTTTCAAGGCCGAAAGATGGCCCGCGATTAAGGCTTGGGCATCTGGAGGATCTTGGTTTCCTCCGGACCCTCCGGGTCCTTCCGTGTTCCGGACAGGAGTGAAGAGGGGTGTAGGACCCGTTGCCTCGAACGTTTCAAATGTTGGTGTAGGACCTGTCATTCCGAACCTCAGGTAGATCGAGCGAAAGGTCCCACGGATGGCGCCAATTTGTTGAAGCAATTTCTTGCAACCGCTTCAAACAAACAAAGATAGCCTTCCGGTTGAACTTAGCTAGGGTTCTTCCGGCCGGCTGGTGTATTGATCCTTTCGACTATCGGAGGTCTTCCGGATATCTGCACAAGACAGCACACGTTAGGCTCGCCCCGGGTGTTATCCCAGGACCCACCTCCGGTGTGAGAGTAAGTATTTGGTATTCCGGAAGGGCTATAGAGTATGGTAAGAAATAAATGCAGGTTGTATGTTAGTTGAGAGTAGTAAATGAGCTGAGTATTTATAGTACTCAGCCTTGATACCTGGAATGGCGGCGCCGCATTTTCAGGGAACATGTCCCCGACATAATCCCGTAAATCCTGGGATAGTGGCGGCGGTGTCTGCAGCTGCCATCTGTCAATAGGTAAATGCCACCTGTCTTATTGCTTACAGTGATACTGGCCGGAAGGATCATGTGTCTTCCGGTAGGTCCGGACGGCTATGCTTCGTCCGGATGACCGGTCGACGTGGGCCGTTCGGACACATACGTCAACATAAACCGATGCATTTAAATGTTGTATACAAAAGAAATCAACGTGTCAACATAACCGGAACATTTTTTACCCGAAATACAAGTATGATTTAATCATGGTGAACAAAGCCCGTGCATCGCACTGGCCATGTTGTCTCGTATGTTATAAAGAATGAACAATGTTCCTTTTTGTTTCATTTATTACAGTACACAGTTTTGTTCGTTTTATTACAATGTTGTACACTACGAGTTGTAACTTTCAAACTATACATATTTTGTTATAGTTATTGATATGTGACAAGAGAAGAGGGCTATGTTTGGCGAGGGCTTAGAGGGGGCTTATTGGGGTTTAAGCTTTTAAAATAAGCCGGCTAATAAAATAAGTCTCGTTTGTCACACAGGCTTATGGAGGCTTATGACTTATAAAATAAGTCGTAAGCTTCCATAAGCCCAAGCCCATAAAATGGGGCTTATAGGGGCTTATGGCTAGTTAAATTACTTAAATACCCTTAAAAATATAATGAATTATCACGTAAAAACTGTAAATATATGTGAATTTAATTTGATGTATTTTTATGTGATTTTACATTAATAAGCTTCAGCTCTAACTAATTCGCCAAACAACATTATAAAATATAAGTTTCATCATTCGGCTTATAATAAAAGCCCGTGCCTACTTTACCGCAGCTACCATGATCATAGCTGTCCCCACTGGACGCCAAATATATGGTGATGTGTATACTTGCTAACTTTGCAACATGGTGTGCCCCGAAGCATCATTTAACATTCTAAAACTATCCATTGAACATTGTTTTAATAACAAAGCCTCGTTAAATCTCATAAAAGAGTTTGTTCACATAGAGCCACTTTGGTATAAACTCGACTCGTATTTGCGCAAGATCCTTGAAACCCATTAAATAAGGCAATCACGATGTCATGAATTTGATAAAATGACTAGTGGCGATTTTACACAAGATTGAATATCAAATACATTAAACTAAAGTCAATCATTTGGCTATCCTAAACTCCATCATCTTTACATCAAAAGTCCAAACTATTGCTTATCAACTCGACTCTTACCCAAAGTGCTTTGGCTAAGTTGGTACCCACATCCGAAAAACACATGGGCTTACTGGAGAGATTTTGTTGATAAATGGTCAATAGTTCAAGTCTCGGCTCTTGCTCACTCCAGTCGGTGCCCCATTGGGCCAGGAGAGTTGTCGGAGTTATTCCTTCTGGGGTGGACAATGGCTGGTGTCAAAAGGCACCCGGGGTCAGGGTGTTCCTGCCAATTCACACCTTCTTTTGTGGATCAACTCGACACTTAAAACCGCGACAAATTATACTCCAACTTATTGACTCATCACCCAGAACTTCATAACCCGAAAACCATTAAGTCAATGAAAGATTCATCTCCAATCCCTTTTGATGACAATTCAATTGAATCATCACCACTTATCCTACTAGTTTCATCCATTGAATATTTGGCGTAAAGCATCCCTGGTTTCTATATTAAACAAATCTTTTGAATGATTATCAACATAAGTAATTATTTCCAAATCATAGTCATTGCACCAAATCCAGAAGCTCGATAGATTTCAATAGTAGTTGGATCATTTAACTAATTAAACAAGCACTGTATTATTTATAGTTAGATTACAACCAAAATGATAATACAAAATGATAGGAATTACAGTTAATCCTATAGATATTTCAAAATGAGTTTAATATATATCTGATTTCATGAGATACAATATTGACTATTGAGTAAATTACATGGTTCGTCCTTTTGGTTTGCCCAAAATCCCTATGCTCGTCCCTGATCTTTTTTTTTTGCCCCGTCCATCCTTAAAAACAAACTATATAACCCCGTTCATCCCTATCTCTAACGGTCGTTTTTTTTCGTTAAGTCTTTGCAAAGCCCGTCCTTGGTTTGTCCTTTTACTAACGGCCGTTTGCAACGTTAGTCCTTTTTTGAAAAATATTTTTTTTTGAAATAAATTTTTCAGAAAAATATTTTTTTTAGAAAAACATATTTTTTTTAAATAATTTTTTCGATAAATATTTTTTTAGAAAAATATTTTTTTTCGAAATTATTTTTTTTCGAAAAACATATTTATTTTTCGAAATAACTTTTTTAGAAAAAAAGAAAATTATTTTTTTGATTTATATTTTATTTGTTATGATTTAAAAACTAAATAAAAGAAATTAAATGATAAAAAATACTAAAACTTTTTAGAAAAATCTGAAAATTTTATAAAAACTAACTAATGTAATGAGGATTAAAAGAAAAATAAATGAGTAAATTGCAAAAATCGTCCCTAAAGTTTGGCCAAATTGCATGTTTCGTCCCTGAAGTTAGGAAAGTGCAAGAATCGTCCCTGTGGGAAACTTTTTGGGCAAATTTCGTCCCTGGCCTCAGAAAATGACTAAAATACCCCTGTCCTTTTATTTTTTTTAATTCTTTTTAATTCCTTTTCAGGTTTTAACACAAATGGTCCCTGTGTTGCGCAAGGCTTTACAAATTTAGTCCTTTTGTTAGACAAATAGTTATTCTTACACAAAATCGTCCTTGTGTTGCGCAAGGCTTTACAAACTTAGTCCTTTTGTTAGACAAATAGTTATTCTTACACAAAATCGTCCTTGTGTTGCGCAAGGCTTACACAAATGGTCCTTGAGTCCGTTTTTCTTCCGTTTTCATACGTTTTCGTCCGTTTTTCTTACGTTTTTGTCCGTTTTTCTTACGTTTTTTACGTTTTCGTCCGTTATTCTTACGTTTTTTCCGTTTTCATACGTTTTTTTTCCGTTTTTCTTACGTTTTTTCCGTTTTTGTCCGTTTTTCTTACGTTTTTTACGTTTTCGTCCGTTATTCTTACGTTTTTTTTCCGTTTTCATACGTTTTTGTCCGTTTTTCTTACGTTTTTTTCGTTTTTGTCCGTTTTTCTTACGTTTTTGTCCGTTTTTCTTACGTCTTGTCCGTTTTTCTTACGTTTTTTTTCCGTTTTTGTCCGTTTTTCTTACGTTTTTGTCCGTTTTTCTTACGTTTTTCCGTTTTCTTTTTCCGTTTTTTCCCTTTTTCCGTTTTTTCGTTTTCTCGTTTTTGTCCATTTTTTTCCGTTTTTGTCCATTTTTCTACGTTTTTTTTCGTTTTCGTCCGTTTTTCTTACGTTTTTGTCCGTTTTTCTTACGTTTTGTCCGTTTTTTTTCCGTTTTTGTCCGTTTTTCTTACGTTTTTTTCCGTTTTTGTCCGTTTTTGTCCGTTTTTCTTACGTTTTGTCCGTTTTTCTTACGTTTTTTTTCCGTTTTCGTCCATTTTTCTTACGTTTTTGTCCGTTATTCTTACGTTTTTTTACGTTTTCGTCCGTTATTCTTACGTTTTTTCCGTTTTCATATACGTTTTTGTTCGTTTTTCTTACGTTTTTTTTTCCGTTTTTATCCGTTTTTCTTACGTTTTTGTCCATTTTTCTTACGTTTTTTTCCGTATTTCTTGCGTTTTTTACGTTTTTATCATAATTTTTTTTTAAAAATAAAAAAATTCAAAATAATAAAAAAAATTTTGTCCGAATTTTTTTTCTTTTTTGTCCGAATATTTAAAAAAATAATTAAAAATTTTGAATTTTTTTTTAAATTCGGACAAATTTTTTTTTTTTTTTTTTCTTTAAATTCGGACAAAAAATTTTTTTTGAATTTTTTTATTTTTTTTAAATATTCGGACAAAAAAAAATTTGAATTTTTTTATTTTTTTAAAAAATTCAGACAAAAAACGTACAAAAAATGGACAAAACGTAAGAAAAACGGACAAAAACGGAAAAAACGTAAGAAAAACTGACAAAAATGTATGAAAACGGAAAAAACGTAAGAATAACGGACGAAAACGTATGAAAACGGAAAAAACGTAAGAATAACGGACGAAAACGTAAAAAACGTAAGAAAAACGGACAAAAATATAAGAAAAACGGACGAAAACGGAAAAAATGTAAGAAAAACGGACAAAAACGGAAAAAAAACGGACAAAAACGTAAGAAAAACGGACAAAAACGGAAAAAACGTAAGAAAAACGGACAAAAACGTAAGAAAAAAACGGACGAAAACGGAAAAAAAGTAAGAAAAACGGATAAAAACGTAAGAAAAACGGACGAAAAC
Source organism: Artemisia tridentata subsp. tridentata (assembly GCA_021014915.2). Classification (NCBI taxonomy): domain Eukaryota; kingdom Viridiplantae; phylum Streptophyta; class Magnoliopsida; order Asterales; family Asteraceae; genus Artemisia; species Artemisia tridentata. The sequence continues at coordinate 9,628,729 of CP139509.1, forward strand.
GGAAAAAAACGTAAGAAAAACGGACAAAACGTAAGAAAAACGGACAAAACCGGAAAAAACGTAAAAAAAAAAGGGAAAAAAAACGGAAAAAACGTAAGAAAAACGGACAAAAACGGAAAAAACGTAAGAAAAACGGACAAGACGTAAGAAAAACGGACAAAAACGTAAGAAAAACGGACAAAAACGGAAAAAACGTAAGAAAAACGGACAAAAACGTATGAAAACGGAAAAAAACGTAAGAATAACGGGCGAAAACGTAAAAAACGTAAGAAAAACGGACGAAAACGTATGAAAACGGAAGAAAAACGGACTCAAGGACCATTTGTGTAAGCCTTGCGCAACGCAAGGACGATTTTGTGTAAGAATAACTATTTGTCTAACAAAAGGACTAAGTTTGTAAAGCCTTGCGCAACACAAGGACGATTTTGTGTAAGAATAACTATTTGTCTAACAAAAGGACTAAATTTGTAAAGCCTTGTGCAACACAGGGACCATTTGTGTTAAAACCTGAAAAGGAATTAAAAAGAATTAAAAAAAATAAAAGGACAAGGGTATTTTAGTCATTTTCTGAGGCCAGGGACGAAATTTGCCCAAAAAGTTTCCCACAGGGACGATTCTTGCACTTTCCTAACTTCAGGGACGAAACATGCAATTTGGCCAAACTTTAGGGACGATTTTTGCGATTTTCTCAAAATAAATTGAAAGAAAAAAACAGTTTACAATAAGCAGAAATAAGCAGTTTTGAAGAAATAAGCAAAAGAAAAAAAGAACTATAAAGGAATGAATGTTGAGAAGTAAATCAGAAAAGTCCCAAAGGTACGTTTGGTTAGGAGGTGTGTTTGTGAGGTTTGGTGTGCAAGAGGTCAGGTTCGAACCTTGTGCCCTCTTTTTTTTACCTTATTTATCTTTTTGCAAAAAGAGGGCGCAGGGTTTGAACATGTAACCTCCTGCACACCAAACCCACACACACACCCCTCCTAACCAAACGTGCCTTTGGGACTTTTCTGATTTACTTCTCAACATTTATTCCTTTATAGTTCTTTTTTTTTCTTTTGCTTATTTCTTCAAAACTGCTTATTTCTGCTTATTGTAAACTGTTTTTTTATCTCAATTTATTTTTCTTTTAATCCTCATAACATTAGTTAGTTTTTATAAAAAAATTATTTCGAAAAAAAATATATTTTTTCGAAAAAAAATAATTTCGAAAAGAAAAATATTTTTCTAAAAAAAATATTTTAGAAAAAAAATATTTTTTGAAAAAATTATTCGAAAAAAATATGTTTTTCTAAAAAAATTATTTCGGAAAAAAAATTTCTAAAAAAATTATTTCGAAAAAAAAAAAATTCAAAAAAGGACTAACGTTGCAAACGTTGCAAATGGCCGTTAGTAAAAGGACAAACCAAGGACTGGCTTTGCAAAGACTTAACGAAAAAAAAACAACCGTTAGAGATAGGGATGAACGGGGTTATATAATTTGTTTTTAAGGATGGACGGGGCAAAAAAAAAGATGACGAGCATGCGCATAGGGATTTTGGCCAAACCACATGGACGAACCATGTAATTTACTCTTGACTATTTAAAAGAAAATTGCCATGCAAATACTAATTTTAACAGTTCATGCCTAAGGGTACACGGAGTGGTCGAAGGGTTGGCAGCGGGCTGGGCTAACCCGCTGGGGAACACCGCCGCCGACCCAGCGGGTTGCCCAGCGGTTTGGTTCCAGCGGGTAGGGCAAGCAGCGGAGGGCAAGCAGCGGGCTGGGCTTGTTTTCTTCACAATTCGACCGTTAACCACATGCAACGTTCAAAAAAATCCAAACGGGTCAATTGCAACGTTCAAAAAAAAATAAAAAAATAATCCCTCTATATAAACAACTAAAACTTCACATATTAAACCATAACTTTCACATATTAAATCTCAAACAACTAAAATCTTCACCCAAAAATCATCACTTTTATCACAAAATGGAATCATCTTCTTCCTCTTCTTCGTATTGTGATCCGCCTTCGCTTTTCGACTCGTCAACGGAGAGCACTTTTAACTTCTTCCAAACGGTCTTAGACGCGTATCAAGACACCGGAAGCTCTACTGACACCCGTAGGTACATTGATCGGGAACGGGTCGAAGCGGGGGAAACACTAATGCTTGACTATTTTGTTGAAGACCCGAAATTCGATGAGTCAGTTTTCCGTCATCGTTTTCGCATGAGCAAAAGGTTGTTTTTGAAGATTGTTGCTGATATTGAAGCCGGGTTCGAGTACTTTCAAGAAGGATACGACGCTCGTGGAAAAAAAAGTTTCACGGCTTTACAGAAATGCACATCGGCGATTAAACAATTGGCGACGGGTGAACCTCCAGACGCGAACGATGAGTATTTATGCATGGCGGAAAGAACATCTCGCGAGTCCCTCGAGTATTTTTGTGATGCGGTCATTTCTTTATACGAAGCGGAGTTTTTACGTAAGCCAACATCTCACGATGTTGCTCTCATCACACAAGCACACGAAGAAAGACACCACATTCCAGGGATGCTTGGTTCTCTTGATTGTACACACATCGTATGGGCGAGGTGTCCTAGATACTTAAAAGGGCAATACACGAGGGGTGATCATAAGGTGCCGACTATTATGATTGAGTGTGTTGCTTCTCAGGACTTGTGGATTTGGCACTCGTATTTTGGTCCACCTGGATCGAACAACGATGTGAACGTTTTGAATCAGTCGCCATTGTTTCAAAACGTGCGTAATGGATCCGCACCAGACACTTCGTTTACCGTAAATGGACGACATTACAAGCATGGGTACTACCTTACCGATGGAATCTATCCTAGGTGGGCTACGTTTGTTAAGGCATACCGGCATCCGGTCGAAGAGGACGAAAAGAAGTTCAAAAGACTCCAAGAGGCGGCAAGAAAGGATGTTGAGCGGGCATTTGGTGTTCTCAAGGGGAAATGGAAGATTTTGGAGCGTCCCCTACGGCCCACGACAAAACAGAAGATCGGGAAAGTCGTCGCCACATGTACTATATTGCACAACATGATCATAAAAGACGACGGGAGGGCAATATCACCGGTTCGTATTATGGATCCACCTGCCCCTGTAGCTTATAACCGGAATGTGCTGCGGGAATACATGACGAAGAAGTCCATCATCGCCTCCGGTATGATCTGACAGCGCATATATCGGGTTTGGACTTAGCATACCTTGATGACCCAGAGGAGCTGCCACCACCGATCGAGACATTGATTTAGGTCTCTTTATGTCGTATTTTATTTTCTAATAATGATGTCGTTTATGTAGTTTTTATTAATTATGTTTAGGTTTATGTAATGTTTATGTCGTTTATGTATTTTTTTTTTAGTTTATTTTAATGAAATGTTTAAGTTTTTATTATATAAATGTTTGATTAAATTAAATGAAAAAAAAAAAAAAAATTGGGAGGGTTGAGAATGTGATGAATGCCTAAGAATTAAGTTGGGAGGGTTGGTTGGGAGGGTTGAAAGGATAAAATGAGTTGGAGAGATGTTATTGGTGGAATTTGGGAGGGTTGGGAGGGTTAATGGCATGACTCCTTGGGCCCTAAGATGTAGAAGAGAATCAAGATAGTCACCTACTCGTCTTTAATATCCAACAAACATAAGCAATAGAGTTACTATAGTTCAGAACTGTATACAATAAATATCTCAATAGCCTCATAGTTTCATATCTTCCTTAGCATGACTTGTTCAATAAAAGCTTTCACCTACATGTTACCATCCAATATTAAATATATCAAAACTCCTCGACCAATCTTAAATATCCTTCATATAAGCTCATAAACTAAACTATTTAAACTTGCCTAAATACTTTATTAAACTTATTTTTAGTTACAAAAAACTTAAGCTTGTTATAGTTAAATCGTCTAAAAAGTCATAGAAAAGTTTAAACAATAACTTTTAACCTATACAAGACCTGTTACACATATGAAATAAATTTTGCTATAATATAGCCTTAAGAACTTTTTTTTTAAAGGCAATTTTTTTTTTTTTTTGTTTTTTTGTTTGAAAGGCATATAGCCTTAATAACTTCGATTCAAATGTAATAATTGTTTGTACCTTAACAATAAACCACCCATCATTTACAAATTACTACGCACAACGACCTGAATATACCACCAAACTTGCATAGTTTCATTTTTTAAACATAACCTTTGGGCTACGTTTAGCAAAACCGGAAATAAAATCGATTAGTTAATACTAAAAAGAAAAGTACGGCTCACATCATCAATTAGCGAAACCCAAAATAAAATGAATTAGAAAAAACCGTAATTTTCAGTAACATATACCGAACGCACCCAATTTTTTTAGTGAATAATATTTCAAATACCGGTACCAGTACTACGCATTTTCCAGGTACCAGTATTTATTTGCTCATCACTATTGCTCACCAAACAAACTATTCAATTTGTTAAAAGAAGTCCATGTCATCAATCCAGACTACACACCAAACAAATCCTAAACCATTGATCACCCCTGCCTCACACGGATCAACATCTTCACCGTCCATCCAAATTCACAACCCCCCACCTACAACATTTCTCGCCTTTAAATGTAGAGGTTGAACTCAATTAATTTTGTACATCTTTACAAAAATAAAAAAGTTTGTTCCTTCCTGATTTGCACTCGATTCTCCCCTTTCGAGTGCACTCATAGCTTTTGATTTCTTTGAGATGGCTGGTGGTAGTACTCATGGTGGGTGGTGGTGGTTTCTTGTCTTAAGCTCTAGCAAATATAATTTATTATTTCCGCTTTTATTTTTTGATGGACAAGCAAAAAGTAATTCTCTCATGATTGAAATAGGTGTTCTTGGAATATTAATGTAAAATCATCGCATTTTACGCTTTATCTCAATTCTTTTATACTTGAAAAGTATTATTATAGGCTTTATGATTTGTGGTCCAGATCTGTCTTGTTTGTTTATGTGGTGTCTTTTATTTATTTATTTATTTATTTGGTTGATTTTGTTGTATTAGCTGTTAATCTATAGCTAAAAGGTATACTTGTTGAGGTTGGAATAGTTTGATGAAAGCTGATGTGGCAGAGTCATGCTCGGTCATAACTGTGCCCAGCCTAACAGATCGATTGCTTTATTGGAACAATTCAAAAGACATATTCTATGTAACAACTTTGACATCCAAGGACATAAACTTGTAAATCTGCAAGTTTGGCTTCTCTTTCTCTCTAACTCATGAACACTTTAATATACTTATCTCATCATTCCTTCCCATTTCTTTCCCTTTCTTTCAAACTAAATAACACATTCCTTTCCCCTTCCTCACCTTTCCTCATCTACCCTTTGAAATATCTTCTCAACAACAGAGTTTAAACGTCTCAACAGTCCGCCCCTTCGCTTATCAGCCAGAAATTTCCTCTCAATGGGTTCCAATAACTACATAACCAAATATGAGTGTTAGCAAATAAATTTTAACTAAAAAATACTAAGCCTTTTCTACCCACCTTCTGTATGTCATCAAGCTTTTTCGTGTATTCTTCTTGCGTGGATACATCATCACCCTCTTCATCAAGCCAATCTTCGATCTCTTCCAGACACTTATTGATTTCCTCGTAGGGATACCCCGGTTAGAGGTGAGGCCGCGTACATATAAGTCAAAGACTCTCACAATTTACCATATTAGCTACACACATGACGTAAATATAAGATTATTATCAAATGCCCTTCATATGATGCTTTGCTCTTAGCGTATAAATTTGAGGTTTTCTATAATTTTATATTCTATTGCCACCATGCTCCTTTTATTTTGTAGTTAGTTATTGTATCTTAGGGTGACTTGAAGTTGTAGTTGTTTCGTTAGTTATTGTTTTTGGCATATATACAGGCTTTAATGAATCATGTTCCTGGTCCTCGATAGTGTAAGAAGTATGGAATGAGATCGATTTTATTAATGAGGGGAAATAGGAACTGATAAAATGAGTTTTCTGATAAGAGAAAGCGGAATGTTTTAATAACCGTGTGTCGTTGATAGTGAATGGACTATTATCAAATTAGACCGCACGAGAGAATCTAAGCTTTAACTCACATGGCACAAGAATGCCCATATAGAGATGATTTATGTTCGTATATTGAGTTAAAACTTAGTAGGTTGGTCTTCTTGATTATGACATTATTGTTTCTATCTTTTACAGGTCTATAGACCATGTGCATTCGTGCATCTTGAATAGTGTTGTGGCACTATGCCTGATTAGGGATTCCCTTGCTAACGAAATCGACGTAATTGCAAAAGATCTCGTGATCCACAATTCGTAGGCGATGTTTCTCAGTTCCGTGCCGCATATGATCTCTAACTTCAAGGTCTTGACGGCTGGTGCGGTAGGGATTGGGACTTTCCTCGCTGCCGCCTTGAGCTCAAAGAAGTGGCCCCGCAAATTCACCTTGCCATTGAAGATCTGCGCGTATGTGTACTTCGCAGGCTGGTTCAGCCAAGTGGTTCTATTCATTTTTTATGTTCCGATCAAGTATTCGTGTAAACCACAAGGACCATACGTGTAATTTTTTCTTTCATTTTTTATGTTGTGATCAAGTATTCGTGGTACGTGACACCAGCTAAGGATAAGAAGAAGTAAGATTTTTTTGAATTGAATTCTTCTCTTTCTAGTTATCGCAATTTGACTTGTAGTAAGCAAATCTATCTGTTTGATGTGATGAGAAAGAATTTGATGAAGCGCGGGTTGCTTGCAATGCAAGGATAGATTTTGTATCGCTAATGGTATTAGACACGTTAGGCATGTTTTGTGAGACGAAAACTTCTAGTTCTTTCTTGTTTTAGTTTTATTGGTTTTTATGTTTTTGGTTAACCATCAATATGCTTAACATGTGATATTAAGTTTTCCTTCATTAGTAGAACTAACTTATTCTAAAAAAGGAAGCTCATGTGTAAGCTTATACCTATACACACGCTAAGCTCTTATAAGCTCCTACAAGTGGTTTGCATAATGTTATTGATTGGACTTGTTATACTTGAAAACTGACTGAGCCCAAAGAGAAGTAAAGGGCTAACAGCATCTATCTAAAGCCTACTGTCTCATTAACTCAATACCATTCTCCAACAAAGAACAACAACAATTGAAGCAAATTAGCATATAAAGTGATTTGTTTTAGTAGCTGCTCTCTTTAACATCCAATGTGACATTCAATGTTTCAGTCAAATATTTATCAACAATCATCTTTATACAAATCTTCTTTTGACCTCTTTAGAATAACTTCATATTCCTAAATGAAATATATGGCAACAACTAGAGCAATTGTTCTTTATATGATCTAGTTGTAACGGTGTCTTAAAGGCCATCTATAGGAGTACATGACAACTCCCCCATTTACTAAAACTAGCAGGGTACCCGCGCAATGCGGCAGCGGGTACCTTGTGACTAAATTTGTGGCGAGCAAATATTTTTCATTTATATGTTTTTTTTTAGCTAACTGTAACATTAGTAATCAACATTTTTTTGTTGTTCAAAAAGACTATATAATTTATATAAAGTTAAGCTTTATGGATAGGGGTGTTTAAAAAATATGTGAAACAGAAAAATCGAGCCGACCTGCTCAATCTGAAACCACAAAAAACGATCATTAATAAACCGAAACCAAGCTTATGGTTTTTAACATTCAGACACCCTTATAGAAACCCGAGCCTAAATCAACAACCACGAACCTAAGGGATACAAAGAGTTAAGAAAAGTTTGTAATCGTAGTTACTTATTGTAAATCTTTTATTAAATAACTTAAGAGATAGAAACAATTAATATTAATTCATTGACGTTTTTCTTCTACACTTTTAAAAAAATGATTACAATTTTAATATTAGCTTAACATTATTGTACAAATAGCATGTATAATTGTAATCTCAAAATTTAAAAACTTTTTTTATTCATGCATTATAAAAGAGTAAGATAGCCGAGTACATGTGCCTAGTGACAATCGTTTATGGTATTTATAATTTTCTGCTTGCGATGATATTTGTTAGGGGCCGCATTTTCTTGAATCCTAGTGTAATATTTGCGTGTGAGAGTTTTTTTATCTTATTTATAATTTTAGAGGGAAGATTGATCGAGATAAATAATCTTGAAACATGATAGATAAAATACCTTTGTGTGTAGTTAGATACAAATAGCCTAGCGGCAACCGGTATCTAGTTTTTTAAAAAGATTTGGAAATAATTTGCTTTGAACAAATTGTATTTGTTAACATTAAGGACTCCTTTTCAAAGAACCATTTCTCTAAAGGCATACTTGCATAGCAACAGGATGTATAGTTTTTCAATTTCTATCATTAATATACACGAATGTTACAAGTTAATAGCCGTTCAATGTTCAATTTTTTAGTAAATTAATAAAATTGTGGTTACAAGTTTAATGGGTTACTTTTATTTGTGAGTATAATGCAAACTATTCATTTAAAACATCATCATAAACAAAATATTGAATATATATTTGAAGATGAATATTTGAAAAGAAAATTCAATCTTAAAATTCATGAACGTATGGTTTCGATTCACGCTTGTCTACAAACGTGGTACAGTTACATCGAACAAACACAAATAATTTAGCCCGAAATTAACAAAAAAAATTATCATAAAATTGAGCCCAAAAGTAAACTTAATCCAAAAGATACAAAGCTTATTACCAAACTTGGCCCACAACCTCAAACTCTAACCTAAGGAGATATAACTTATTAGCCTAATATCACTCACACAAAAACCACGCCTACACACAAATGCAGTCAACATTCATATCACCTCATCCTTTTTCTTGTTATCTTTCGTTACAAACGAAACACAAGCCAAAAGCACCCTTTTATTACTTTTTTTATGCCGAAGCTAAACCAAGAAAAAATCACAGCTCATTTGAATCTTGTTGTTGTTGATGGTTTCAGATTAAAGAATGATTTCTTGTTGTTCTTATTCTTCTTTCTTTTATCCGAAATCGAAATCACAACCCTTTGGTTTCTTGTTTGTAATCTTTATGGGCTTTGGACCAGGTCGGTAAGTTTGTTCTTAGGTTTTGATTTTACAAAGATCGATGAGGATTTTTTATTTTATTTTTATTTTTATTTATTTATTTTTTTTTAAAGATATTTGCTTAAAAAAATACAACCCAAGATCTTTATTTCTTTTTTGATTCGAGTCTATTTGTGTTTTGATGTGGAAAAGAGTTGTACTCTTGTTGCTGTCGCCCGTTCTTTTTATTTTCCGAGAAGATAAGTTGTTGTTATGAGTTGGTTATGGCTGTTGTAGTTGTTGTATGTGGATTTCTTTATATTTCTTGTTGTATGACTTTTGTTTTGGAGGTTGGACTTTGTTATAGTTGTTGAGGAGATGATCTGGGACATATTGATGGATTATCAGTTTGTTGTGCGTTTGTGTTTTAATGGAGGGTTGCAGCTATTTGTACATTGTGCTTAAATGGTTGTAATTTTTGGTGAAGGGGTGTTTTTAATAGCATTAATGTTGGTTGATAGAATTTTGGTCTTAAAGTAACACCATTCTTATTTTTGTTGTACACTATGTTTAAAGTGTTGTAATTCTGAAAATTGGGTGCATTAAAGTGTTGTAAATCATGCTTTATTTCTTCTAAGTCTGAATTTTAAGACTTAAGATGTGAGAGATTCATTTGCGCATTATATGTAGTATAGATAAAAAGCAAATGACAAGAAGTAAAGAAATATAATTTCACACTTCATGTCTATGGGTTAAAGACTTAAGGTGTGTTGAATTTGCCTAGCACATCTTATCAGTAAGAGGTGGCTAAAAAGTCTAAATCTGAACGAAATAATGTTGTTTTGTTTTTTTATAATTGTCCGAATGATTTTAAGTGCTCGTTTTTGCAATTTATTTAAGTAAATTATGTAGATATGAAACAATACTTTTTATTATAAATATAACATAGTTAATAAACAATCAAATATATTATATTAAGACGAGTCTCCAATCTCTTATCGAGTAGGCAGTAAGACAAATCCCCCACCTCTTACTGAGTAAGATGTTATATGTCTAACTGGGTCTGACTCAAAAGAAAAAAACAAACAAGCAAAACGTCTGACCATCTCTTATTGGTAAGAGTGAGAGGGCTAATAAGATTTTTTTTTTATTAAAACAAACACACCTAGGAAGATGTCTTGTGTCTGCTGTGCAAGTCTGGGAAAGAATCGGCCGACCATCTTTTTACTTCCTGCATCTTCTCGACGGTTGTTTGGCAAAACATTAGTGTTTGGTGCAATATCCAACACATTTTCGCGTTCTCGGTCCGGGACCTCATCGAGCTCCACCTGCACTCCGGGTTAGTCGGGAAGAAAAAGAGTATTCTTCATGGCATTATTATTATCGCTTGTTGGAGTATATATATGGAGAGCTACAAATAGACTTCTCTTTGAGAACAAATCGTCTCAGGTGGAAGATATTTTGGGAGAAATCAAAGCGGTGGGGTTCCTTTGGGCGAATAATAGAGCAAAGTGATTAACCACACTTAGGATTTTAATTTATTTGTTTTGTTTATTTTTTATATTACACCAATTTATATCCCAAATGTTATCCATACCCTTTACTATTCTTTATCCAACCAAACCTTTGATTTATTGAGATTAGGGATTTGAGCAATCTTAAGTATCGTAGTCGTGGATTCGGCTATGTATTTATGATTTTGTCGCCCTTTTTGATATATTATTATTGGTGAAGTTTGGACCTATCTTTAGCCTATTCGAGTTAAGGATTTGAGCAATTGCAAGTATCATGTTCGTGGATTCGATCATGTATTTGTGATTTTGTCGCCTTTTCTGGAATTTGAGATCGATAGTGATCAAGAATAATTAACCCTTAAGCCTACAAACCCTTTTTACCGCTTTAGACTTGTTATTCCTTAGCTTTAGTGGTGGAGATGTGTATACTTGCCAAGCTTATGATAGAATATTCGTCACGACTAGACAGTTAAACGATTAGATTTGCTTTTATCAGATTATTTTATTTTACTTCTAATTCGTTAAGTGTTTAGTTGTGTGATTATGAAATAAACGAATACATGCTTAAATATAAAAATAAATCCTAACATCTTTTAGGATACATTTTCATAAGAGAAATTCTAAGGTTTACTTGGGGACAAGTAAAGTTCAAGTGGGGGGATATTTGATGAACTCAAATAAGTACATTTTATTACTATCATTTATCCTATTAATTTGACTTGTTTTACTATATTATGTATGAGGATTGATACTTAATCGTTTACTTTTGTAATTCTCAGGTAAAAACAAGCATTTGGTGAAACTTAGCGATTTTGGACTGATTATGGAGCAAAACATGCAAGAAGTTAAGAGTCTACTGAAATGAAGAAGATCAAGACTAATCTGCTCCAGATGCGCCGCATCTCACTCGTTACATGCGCCGCATCACTATCAAGATATCACCAGATACGATCCAAGATACAAGAGGACATGCGCCGCATCTAATCATGGAGTTACGCCGCATCTTCTGGCGGTGTACGAATATTCCTGAATATTATAATCTTGGACCCCACGCGTAGTTAAGTCAATGCGCCGCATCTACTTAATAGATGCGCCGCATCTTCCCTCAGACAGAAACTATAAATACCCCAAGACCAGACGAATTTAGAGAGCTTTTGTCAGACATAAATTAGGTTCGAAGACCGAAGCAGCAGAACCCTAGGACGAATTCAGTCAAGGAGGCAGCACAAGACACACCAAACGAAGATACAAGAGCTGTAAGAAGGTGCTGCATGTGTTTAATTCATTAAGTAGTTTTGTTTTATTGTGTTAGCAAACTTTAATTCATCAGGATTGGTGGCTTGTGTAATGTGACAACGAAAGATTGCACTCCCTTTAATACTTGCTTTCCCATCAATTAAAGTTTATATGTTGATGTCTTTGGTTACTACTTATTAGTGCATTGATAACCTCTGTGTTTATTAGTGGCTTGCGGGCATTTGACTGCGGAAAATAATGTGGCTCCCACGGTTATTACTAAATTGATCACTTAGGAATAACTTTTAGACATAAGTAATCATTAAGGGTTTACTCGCCGATAAGAATAGGACCAACGAGAAAGGGTTAACTACATACACTTCATATAAAGCTATCAATAAAACAAGTGACAATCTACTTAATCATAAGGACAGCCCTCTTATTGTCTCGAGTATTTATCTGTGTACGTGTGTGCTACTTGCTGATTCGTGCCTATTGGTTTATTTTATTATTTAATTGCAAACAAATCGTGCCAGTCTCTCAGGCTGAAACCCCCTTGAGTTAGGATATTAAAATACTGATTAGAATAACGAGATAATACGTTCCACTCTTAGTGATCGACACTCTACTTACCATTATATTCATACTGACCGGGTACACTGCTCGTTAAGTGTGTGTGTTATTGATAAGTCGGCTAAATATAAATTTAAAACTTGAGTAGGCATTAAAACTGCTAAACCGCAACGACACATCACGCGCATCAGCATCACAGTGCAAAAACCTAGTGCATCATAGTGCAAAAATCTAGTGCATCACCGTTTATATATACTGCATCACTGTTTATATCTACTGCTTTACAACTCCTTCTAATGACCAGTCTTCCTTATTGCTTTTATTTATGGTTTTGTTTTTATTAATTCTTTGATAATTACTGCATCAATATTACTTTGTTACTGGACAGTGCATCACAGTGCAAAAACCTAGTGCATCATAGTGCAAAAATCTAGTGCATCACCGTTTATATATACTGCATCACTGTTTATATCTACTGCTTTACAACTCCTTCTAATGACCAGTCTTCCTTATTGCTTTTATTTATGGTTTTGTTTTTATTAATTCTTTGATAATTACTGCATCAATATTACTTTGTTACTGGACAGTGCATCACAGTGCAAAAACCTAGTGCATCATAGTGCAAAAATCTAGTGCATCACCGTTTATATATACTGCATCACTGTTTATATCTACTGCTTTACAACTCCTTCTAATGACCAGTCTTCCTTATTGCTTTTATTTATGGTTTTGTTTTTATTAATTCTTTGATAATTACTGCATCAATATTACTTTGTTACTGGACAGTGCATCACAGTGCAAAAACCTAGTGCATCATAGTGCAAAAATCTAGTGCATCACTGTTTATATATACTGCATCACTGTTTATATCTACTGCTTTACAACTCCTTCTAATGACCAGTCTTCCTTATTGCTTTTATTTATGGTTTTGTTTTTATTAATTCTTTGATAATTACTGCATCAATATTACTTTGTTACTGGACAGTGCATCACAGTGCAAAAACCTAGTGCATCACAGTGCAAAAACCTAGTGCATCACTGTTTATATCTACTGCATCACAGTGCAAAATATATTGCATCAAACAATAAAATCATAATGTATATAGCTGTTTGAACCTCAGTTTAAAACTGTAATGCATGATTATGAACTAAATAATAACAGCAAAATGATAAAACACAAAAAATATTTAAACTAATATGATATTCCATTAAAATTGTAAGCTATACCTATATTTCTTTTCAATTCATAACAGTGCTTTATTCGTAAAATAAAGGAAAAGAATACTCAATTGTGCGTGTAGATTCAATAAAAAAAGAATACTCATTTCTTGCGTGTAGATTGTCTCAAACCAGCTCTTTTTGGTTGATCTTGTTGCTTTTGTTTCTTTGATGGTGGAGTTTCAGCCAATGCCATTCCACAAGTCCTAGAATTGTGGCCTGCCTTCTGACCGCATACGCCACACGTCCTTCTCTTTGATAGTTCTTCAGCAGTTACTTCAGCTATAGGCTTAAACCTTGAAAAACAACCAGATCCTTTAGTTTTACTTAGGCCTGGATTGTTTAAGGTTTTTTCATCAGGCTCTTTGACACCTAGCATCGAACTCATCACAGCTTTCCCATTCAACTTTGGAACTGTTGGAATATCAATAACAACTTGATCCAATAACTCTTTCAACTTGTCTTTGTATATATCCATCTTGCTCAAATCATGTACCAAACGATCAACAGTAGATTCAAAAATCTCATACAAACCTAGAACTTCATTCTGAACTAAATCTGATGCACCAATTATTCTTGGAAGAGCAGATCTTGAAGGCTTCGCATTCTTTAACCACCGTTGTTTTAAGTAGTTTCGAGGAAACTCCTTAACATTGTTCATCCTCAAAACATAGAATGCATGACGACATAAAAGCCCATACGACTCATACCGATTACAGCTACATTGAACAATCATCTCAGACTTACAAAAATCAACCTACACAAAAAAAATGTAAACAAATCAAAATTATATTTAAATTGTCACAAAATGAATTAAGATAATGAGATTCACTACATATGACACTAAGATTTAATCAAATAGGCAATGCACTAAATTTAGATATTAATAAAATAAAAAATACTAGAACATAAAAGTTTCTAAAAATAACAGTGCATTAAAGTATAAAACTACCATATCAAAGAGCATAAAATAATAGTACATCAAAGTCTATAAACTACTGCATCACAGTGCAAAATCTACTGCATCACAGTGCAAAAGCTACTGCATCACAATGAATAAACTAATGCATCACTATGATTATTACTAGTGTATTAAAGTATATAATATAGAAGTGTGAATCAGTATGCATTACAGTATATAATATTTCTGATACATACCTGATAAACAGGAAAATCATTGTCTCCACTACCATTATGATACTGAGTATCACGAACTGCATATTTCTCCATATTCTCAGCTTGATCAACACTTAATGAAATGCAATACTTATACGAAGCATAAATCTCATCCTGAACGTCGAAGAATAGTGTTCTAGTATATAGCTTACATGCTTCTTTTTCCATCGAAAGATCTGTTTTGAATACTGGAGTTTTATATCTAGAATCATGGTCATTCTTGCGCTCTATGTACCTCTGATACTCTATAGCAGTGTCGTAATGGCTTAAGAATTCAACAAGAGTAAGGTGAGGGCTGGTCCATTTCCCAAAAAAATGATTCTCACTTTCTGATCTTGAAGTAGTACGCATTAGTCCCGCCATATGTACATCATGTAAGTACGCAGGTATCCATCTTTCCCTCATAATAAACATATCACCTAACCATTTGTTATCACGGAGTTCAAAATCATTTATCAGAAAATCCCACTCTCTCTCAAATTCTTCTGGCAATATCTGGTCAGTCCACACAATATCGCATATGCGTCTTTTAAAATCTGTACTACTACAAAGTGCAGTACCAACCTGTAAAAACAGAGAAATGATAATATAAATTTCAACTACATCAGTTTGTAAAATAATAGTGCATCTTAGGCAATATAAAACAAATTAAATGCATTATAATGTATAATGTAGTGCATCATAGGCATGGATATAAAAAATACCTTTGTAGTCAATTTCTGCATTATATGCCACATACACAAACGATGCCTCATGTTCGGGAAGCACTCTTCAATAGCAATTTTCATCGATGGATCTTGATCAGTAATAAAAACATCTGGATCTTTACCAAAAGCTTCTTTGAATTGATCAAGTAACCATTTGTAAGCACCAGCACTCTCATCAGCAAGCAAACCCGAGGCAAATGTAAGGCAACGATTATGATGGTTTATACCAGTAAAGGGAACAAATACCATCTGATACCTATAATTTGAAATCATATTACATAATTAAATGAAAATCTTTTTAAAATAGAAAAATAATTAAAATATCATAAGCAAGAAATCATACTTGTTGGATCTAAATGTGGCATCAAACGAAACTATATCACCAAAAATAGCATAGTCTTTAATAGCTTCTTCATCAGCCCAGAAAAGACCAGCCAATTTATCATCATCACCTAAACCAAAAAAAAAATGTAAGAAACTAAAACTACATAATCTAAACTGTGATGCTTCAAATAATTACACTCTGATGCAACGCATATTTAAACTGTGATTACTTGAAAATAAACTATGATGCACTTGAAAATAGGTAAACTTTAATGAATTAAAGAATATATGCTTCACCTTTAAAATAATTGACAAAAAAACCAGGCGAATGAAGTTTTCGACTCAGCAACTTCTCAACAGCCATTTGAGCGTCTCGATCTCCAATAAAAACACTAATTTTCTTCTTCTGATTCTTACAATCAATGACTGTTGTACCAACTCGATCAAACCCACCATGGAGCTGGTTCATCAATCTAAAGCCAATAGCAGGACCAAAATTCGCATTTGAAACTTGATAAAGAAAATGCTGCTTTGTATAACCCATCTTCCTTGAATTCTTCATAAAAATCATATCTGTTTCAGCTACTAGTGGGTGGTTATGTCCATCTTCGAACTTAGTAACTTGAAAAATGTTTCCTATTTTCTTAATTGTAAGTGATGCCAAACAACCACACCTAAACGAAGTCCTCCTCCTGGGTTTCTTTTTCTTAACATCACCAAACCTATGAGAAACATCACTGACTTCACTTTGTTCACTTATATCACTATCTGAATTATTATCACCAGATTTACCGTTGGAATTTTGATTTAACCCTTCTCTTGTACAATAGAAATACTTCAAGGTTGCATCTGCAAAACCTTTTGCCTTGTACTGACCACCTCTTCTAATGTCAAAACCACCCTTTTTACCATACGACATATAAAAATTATAGGCCTGTTCAACTGAAATAAACTGACATCCTTCTATAGGTTTTTCAACACAATCAGGATACCATGTCCTAGTTCCATCTTTGCCACAAACATAAAAACCAACATGATCTCTAACTTGAACAGTTTCAACATCTGCATCTGTACGTTTAACACAAAGAATGTAATAAAATTATAACAACATAGTATTAAAAAGTAGTGCATCGCATATACAAAATCATTACTAAGCTCGAACACAAATGTCACCAACAAAACATGATGTTCTGGAAACATGTGTGTGTATGAGGTTATTAATGAGTTCAATCAACTATTATGCCTATAAATCATTCTCTTATATCTACTGCATGATACTCTACTAAAAAAAATAAAAAAATCACAGCTAATACACTAAAAGTAACCTAGTCCTATATCTAGAAATCATACTCATAAATCTAATGCATCATACTCATACATCTACTCCATAATAATCTAATTACTAGTCATCACACATGCAACTCATACATATACATCACAACTAGAGCAGGTTTCATAAACACATTTATCTACTACAAAACTAGTCCTATATCTAGTAATCAAACTAAAAAATCTAATGCATCATACATATACAAAAACTGAAGCTTTCCTAATACACAGTTATCTACTGAAACCTAGGCTTATATATAGAAACCTATATATAGAAATCTAATTATTATTCATCAAACACACCTGATGTGCAGGTTTCCTATACGGAGTTATCTACTGAAACCTATATATAGAAATCGTACTGATAAATCTAATTACTAGTCATCAACTGCATCAAACTTATACATCTACTGCATCAAAATCGAATTATTATTCATCAAACACACCAGATGTACAGGTTTCCTATACACAGTTATCTACTGAAACCTAGGCCTATATATAGAAATCATACTGATAAATCTAATTACTAATCATCAACTGCATCATGTTTATACATCTACTTCATCAAAATTTAATTATTATTCATCAAACACACCTGATGTACAGGTTTCCTATACACAGTTATCTAGAATTGTACTCATAAATCTAGCTTTAAAGTTTTGTCATATGTGGGAATTGTAATAGCATTTAAAGTACAAGGGCTAGTTTAGTCATATTGCTAAGTTAGACTTGTAGCTTTGTAATAAATACCCTCCTATGTCAATACTAGGAGGGTTGAGGATTCATTTGTACCAAAGGGTGTGTGTGTTTTTCTCTAGCTTCTCTCTAGAAAAACATACACACCCCGCCAGTCAATAAACCGAAAATTCAAAGTTTAATCTTATGTTCGTGTTTATCATGTTTCCTCCACCTCCAAACGTGTTTCTTGGTCATATCAATTGGTATCAAGAGCTAACCGGGGGCGAATCGTGGTGTATTTGAGGTAAAATAAGTGATTTTAGGTGTGTTCTTGGTCGTTACTGTTCATCAGTAGCAGTTTTGGGTTTGTTTGTGTTCGATTTATGTTAAAAAGAACCCAAATATTGCGTTTTTGTTTCACAAAAACGTGACCCTTTTGGTGTTTATGAAATCGTACACCTTTTGAAGATCAAAGGTTGTGTTTGTTTGGCGTGTATACGACTTGCCTGTTGATATTTCAATATCTTTTCACTCTTATTTTGGTGTGGAAGATCAAATACTTGTGTTTGTTCTTGGTTCATTGATCGAAAATCACTAACAAACTTTGCAAAAGTTTTGTTATTGATTATTTTAGTGAAGATAGTGCATTATTGAAGAGTGTAAAAGTAAGTAAATGTTGGCAGAAACATGGCAGACAAGTATGGGAGTAGCATGGGATAGAAACTAAAAGCCAAAAAGTTGGTAAAAGTGGGTGGAAAAAGTCGTTTTATCGCACTTGGACTGCTTTAGCGTTTTATCGCAGTTGAGGAATTCTATCGCAATTGGCGTCTGCACAAAATTATCGCAATTGTCAACTCAGACAATTTTATCGCAGTTGAAGTCTGCTAGGAATTATCGCAGTTGACAAAATTTTATCGCAGTTGATGTCTACTAGGAACTATCGCAGTTGACAACTAAGCTCTTATCGCAATTCGAACTGCGATAATTCTATCGCAGTTGGGAACTCAGTTTTATCGCAGTTCTGTCCGACAAGTTCTACCAACTGCGATATCGGACAACCTTTGGCAAAAAAAAAGAGTTTTTTGGCGGGAAAATCCGAGTAAAATTTAATTTTCTCAGGGGACTAAACGGACAATTTTTACGCGAGATTCAAATTCTGGTACAAGAGTGAAAATTTTGGCCTAAAATTCAAATTTTTTGGCCAAAATTCGAATTTTTCGAGGAATTTTTGGCGTAAAAATTGTAAAACTCAAATTTTCCCAGCATCATTATAATGTCATTTTATGGCATATTTCACATCAAAATCACAATTGAAATTGTCGGACGGCACCTTCAACATCACCACGTATAGCCGAAAAGATCATGATCAAGATTCACAATCAGATGACAATGGTCAAATTATCAGCTGTGGCTACAAGGATGATGATTCGTTATTACTTATTTGAAGTTGAAGTGGAATATCTCGGGTACGTGTACTTAGTATCTTGAAGATATCGGGGTTGGTTGGATGCATGATTCTTCGAGATCCTTGTTTGGGCACTCATGGGAATAGTGATTAAGTCTTGGGTTATCTAGTTTTCATAGGTCAAGGGGAGGATGGACGAAGACCTAGTTAACTATCACTTAAAGGAGATACGTTGTAGTACTCAGTGTCACACAAAGATGTGGATAATTCAAGAGATGTTCATATACTGTTAAGGAAGGATGGATGGGTATATGAAACGACCTATATGCTTTAAGGAGTTACGTTGTAGTGCTCAGTATAGGTTCTTAGTCACACTATCGTGCAAGTTTAAGTCACAAGTTTGGGTTATTCTACTTCAGTCTCAAGTTCGTCATGGTGGGTTTTCTCCATCAGTAGTCACTACATAAAGCCGTTGTTGTTGATTCAGGAGGTTAGATTGGATTTATCTACATCTTCTCACGGATTACAGGAAGTGCTTCCAGTTTGTATTTCACGCACACATCAGTATGCTGATTCCGATGAATCGTAACCAGCAGGGGAGAGAAATGTGCGGGCTGATCTCTCATGGGAAAAATAACTGGGATGCATTTGGTGAGATGAAGATGTTGATAATGTATTCCCCCGAACGGACTTCAGATACAGGGCAATCATAAGAGAGGTTGTCAGTTTGGGGGAGAGCACTAATTAGGGGAGAGCACGGGGAGAGCACTCAGGGCACTCTATATTAAACCCTAATTAGATTTGCTCACATGGTTCATCTGCAAGTAAAGAAATGAAAGCTGAGAAGATTCTGCAAGCTGAACGAAGTAATGAAGTTTGAAGATTATTCTCTGTACTTACTGTTCATATTTTACTTGTAGGGAACATTGTAAGCAATTCCCATATGACTTCACTTTGGGGAGAGATTGTTAGCTTTAAAGTTTTGTCATATGTGGGAATTGTAATAGCATTTAAAGTACAAGGACTAGTTTAGTCATATTGCTAAGTTAGACTTGTAGCTTTGTAATAAATACCCTCCTATGTCAATACTAGGAGGGTTGAGGATTCATTTGTACCAAAGGGGTGTGTGTGTTTTCTCTAGCTTCTCTCTAGAAAAACATACACACCCCGCCAGTCAATAAACCGAAAATTCAAAGTTTAATCTTATGTTCGTGTTTATCATGTTTCCTCCACCTCCAAACGTGTTTCTTGGTCATATCAATTTGAAAAAGCCATAAAAAATATAAAACATCAAAAACCAAAAATATTCTTCTAACGACATGTCTCTCGTCTAATCAATATTCTGTACGTACTTAGAAATGTCATTCAACAATGATACGGGTATTTACAGATGCTTGAGCGAGAGTTATTTTTTATGTTTTTCTAAAACATGTCGTTTCTCAAATTTCTTCATTACGGCTTTCGTGCATTTCAGTACGAAACCCGCGCTACATTGTATGACTTCTGATTATTTCCGATCAGGACTCGCAATGTTAATGGCGAAAAGCAAAAACCTTGAGCACTTAATCAAAATGTTTTCAGGAAGATTTTTTTTTTCAAAGTCTTTAAATGAATTGTGTGCTCAAGATGACTCCCTCTAAAACCCTTAACTGCTTTTAAACTCAAATGTTTAATAATATGCTTTGTTGAAGGGGGAGTATAAAAAGAAAAAATGTTCCATTTTTTCATGCTAAAATCAGTCCGTCTCTCCACAAAACGTTTCATTTTAATCAACTGTTTTCAAAAATACCACTTCATGCTATTTTTGAGGGGGAGATAAAGTGTTTATATATGGGGGAGAGGACGTGATTAAAATGTGATCTAAAAGAAGTTTTATCGTTTGAATCTCAAAACGAGTTCTTCAAAAAGACTCAGCATGAACCCTCGAATTGACGAAACTAAATGTCCGTTCTCGAAAAGACATGTCCTGGACGGGTAATAATTTCAAACTGGTTTACCAGTGATGCAAGCGTGTCTCGCAAAGGACTTGTCTGAGTAGAATGTACCAATTCGAGAGATGATCTTTGAATATGACCAGGACGGGTAATAATTTCAAGCTAGTCTATCTAGTGATGTAAGCGTGTCTCGCGAAGGTCATGTTCATTGAAAATCAATCATTTCAAATGTGCGAACTCTACCCAACATGTGCAATTTATTTCAAAAATGCATGAGCACATGTGAAGGGGGAGTGTTTCAAAAATGCAAAACTCTTGATGTGTTAACAAAATGTTTTCTCATAAACACGTTGAGAGATTTTCACAAGGTTTAATGGCATGTGACAAATAATCTAGGATAATCATGGAGTAATAAGGTGATTATGGTTAGGTTATGTCCAATGATCCGCCAGAACCGGAGGGATCTACCCAAGGACAATCCCAATAGCTTAGCATTAGAAGTCCTTAGGTATGATTGAAAAAAGGAGTATAATGAGAAAGGAGAAAGAAGGGGTTGAAGAATGAAAAAGAAAAGTTTTTGTAAGGGTGAAAAGAAATAGCCCTCCATGAAAACTTAGGTCAGAAACCGGGTCAATACATCTGCTATCGGTATTCACTAAGGTGATACTGGTATTGAAGACAAGACGTCATGGACCCAGTGACGCATTTGCACCACCCCTCCTATCCACTCAGATATCTCTTAAAAGATATTTGTTTCATTTCTCACGGAGAACACTACATAATCTATCGACCTCTCACTCCGAGATGTGTTGGTATTGAAAAGGTGGCACTCTGCTCCATGCCTCCGACGACTAAAACCAAAATGCACATTATAGAGTCTAGAGACATGAGATTCATCAAAAGATCTCTTAGGAACACTTCCTATGCAATACACTTGTGTTCACCTCAAAAGGATACAAGTTGTATGAGTCTTAATGAGATCTAAAAGATCTTGCCTCACGACATGATGGCCGAAGGATGATTTATTGCTAACTGTCTTATGCAGGTACCGACGGAAGTCCATCCACCATCATCATCTACTAATGACGAAGCATCTGGAATGAAGGAGTAGATCAAGGCAAGGACGACCAAGAGACGATTCTTTGAAGATCACAGCGCATGAAGGAACATTGAATGAAGACTACTATATATTGACACACAAAAGTCAAGTCATTAAAGGCTAAAGAACAATCACGGGATCATCATTTGAATGACCATCTCTTAGGGGGAGATTGTTAGCAATTACTTTTCTTAATTGCAAAAGTGATGGTCATTAGTTTGTAAGACTTAAGTGTGTCATGTAATATGTAGTTAAAGAAGTGGGCTAGTTGTATTAGTTTTGTTATAGTCCAAGTGCACAAGTGTAATACTTAGACTAAGCCCACATGAAGTCCAATATGTAAAAGCCCACCAAGCCTTTGGTTGGCTGTGAACACAACAAAACCACGCACACACACACTCTGCTAAGGGTGTCTCATTTTGTAGAAAGAGAGTGTGTGTGTGAAACCTTGTCATTGTTTATTTCCTTTTCACTAAAGCTAATAAACCTTTGACTGAAATTAGCCTATGATCCATACTACTCTTTCTTGTTCTTAATATGTATATGTGAGTCATCATTGTGTTCTAGTTTGTTTGTGTGACATAGTGGAAGCTTCGGTCCTATACACAGTTATCAAGAATCATACTCATAAATCTAGTGCATCAAACTTATATATCTACTGCATCAAAATCTAATTATTATTCATCAAACACACCTGATGTGCAGGTTTCCTATACGGAGTTATCTACTGAAACCTATATATAGAAATCGTACTGATAAATCTAATTACTAGTCATCAACTGCATCAAACTTATACATCTACTGCATCAAAATCGAATTATTATTCATCAAACACACCAGATGTACAGGTTTCCTATACACAGTTATCTAGAATCATACTCATAAATCTAGTGCATCAAACTTATATATCTACTGCATCAAAATCTAATTGCTAGTCATCAAACACCTTGTGTGCAGGTTTGATATAAGCATAAATAATTCAAAATTAGTGATTCAAAATTAGTTAACATCTTACGATCATGATTAACTGATGTTGAACTAATTGTTGATGATGATGACTGATTATTAATAGAAGATGAACACTCGTTATCCAGTGGTGATAAACAATCGATCGACATCACGGTGGAGTAAACGGCGGTGTTGACGGTGGAGAATACGGTGGAGTAAACGGCGGTGATGACGGTGGAGAATACGGTGGAGAATGATCACGGAGAAGAAGAAAAGAGTGTGTGGAGAATACGGTGGAGAAGACAGTGTTGTGTGTGTGTTTTTTTTTTTTGGATAATGAAAAAAAAATTATTTATATACTAAAGGTAAAGATATTAAATGACAAAAAAGCCCCTAAGAGTAAAAAAAGGAGGGAGTGGGAATGGGACACATGTCGCAATGTGGTGGCTTCCTATTCTTTTTATTTTAACCATCTTTTTATTTTAACCCAAGTCTATATATATATATATATATATATATATATATATATATATATATATATATATATATATATATATATATATATATATATATATATTTGGTGTTTACACTTAAGGGGAGGTAATGTACATTTAAGAGGAGGCAAATATACAAGTTTTTAAAATTGGGTAGCCTTAAGTGTTAAATCTGGTAGCTTGTGTGCTGACCTTTTCTTGCAAATATTGGTTTTTGTCTCCCTTTCTTGTTGTTTGAACTAATTTTTGCAGAAAAAGATTGGAATGATGATGATGTAAAGCCTTGAATTCGCTAAATCAGTGTGTAAGTCCACTCTTTTGGTTAGGTCTGGTAAGTTTCTGATTCGGCCTGGTTGACTATTTTAAGTCGGGTAGTGTTAAATTTATGACCGTTAGATCCGGTCAGAAAATAAAGATTTATTATCTAAAATATTACCGTTGCACTATTTTCGGTAAAAAGAGATATTTTCTGCTGTGAAGAAGGATGAAGTATATGAGCAGATATTGGATTTAATAAAGATGCAGTCATTAAAGGATGTAGCTTGAGGATGTTTGAAAGAATTTTCATAAGTTGTTAAGTGAGACTATTGGAACTTCTCACTTGGTGGAGGTGCCTTGCACTAACACAACAAAAGGTTATCAGTCCACCTTGTCTGACCCACACAAGGACTGGCTAATCCTGAGCAAACGGCTACAGGTAAAGATTGCTCAAATCCGTTTATGGCTGACAATTTGCCAAAAATTGTATGGTATTCAACTCACCATATCTAAGATAAGTAAAGAGTTGGCTAGCCCACAAGGTTATGGCTTGTGGTAAAGGCTGTGGAAAACCATAAATGGTAATCAATTCACCATGATGAGGTGCTTTTCCATCAAAGAATTGGCTAGTCCAGAAGCAAACGGCTTTTGGTAAAGACTTAACAAATCCGTTGATAAGCTGATGATTTGCTAAAAATCATATGGTTATTAATGTACCATGGTCTTACACACCAAAACATTGGCTACTCCAGTGGTAATGGCTATTGGTAAAGAGACTTCAAATCCATTAAATTTTCAATGATTCACCTCTCACAGATGGTAACACATCTGGAAGTGATGAGAATAGTCTGAAACTTAAATGAATTTGATGTACATATAGTCAATGTTGCTGCAAAGACCATATCAGAAGAGCTTATCAAGATTCAAGCTACTAGAAAGGTTCAAGACCTAAAGATAATTCAAGGTGTTCAAAATTCAATCCTCAGAAAGCTAAATCAGAAGAACTTGAAGTTCATGGAGCATGAAGATCAAGTTAGGGGAGGATTGTTGGGAATTATCATACGGTTCAAGAGAAGACAAACTTAAGTCTGGTAATATGTCAGAGTTAGGTCTGTTTTGTATTAGGTCTGGTAATATCAAGTTAAGTCTGGTAGTCTGTATTAAGTCTGGTTGACTTATTAAGTTAAGTCTGGTCGTGAAGTTAGGAAAGTCTGTTAGAGATAAGTTAGGAAAAGATACAAAACGTGTAAGTATCTTTATAGAAGATTCGTGAATATCTTCTTAGTCGGTTAGTATTAGGGTTTCCTTGGTGTATAAAAGGATCCCTAAGATTGTTAGTTTAACGTGTGTGAGTTGTACGAGTTTCACTATTGTGATTAAAAGTAATATACGAAGTTAGTGTTATCTCTGTGTGTGTTCTTCATTGTTCTTGTTAAGTTTCCGCATTAACATTAACAATCGTTAAGGGTTTCTCACTTAGATTGGTTTGGATTTATCCCAACCATCTACTAAGTATTCAAGGCTACTTAGAGATCCACATACAAACCGTGGACCAACAATCTTTAAGAAAACCTGTAGATCTACAATTAAAATCGATAGATCTATTACAAAAACCTTATAATTAAAAAAAAAAAAAAAAAAAAAAAAAAAAAAAAACACCTTTCGTAGCGGCGGCTGGTCTCGGTGGCTTCGTGGAGTGGCGGCGGCTGGTGTTTCTGCGGTGGTGAGGTTCGCGGTGGTGGTTTTTATTTATTTATTTATTTGTATGTAGATGTGTTTGTGTGTATTTTTGGGTGAAATAGTTTCTAAGTCAATTAAATAGTTTCCTAAATTACTTAGTTAACCGTGTTTTGTGTTTCAATTTTGTAAAATAGTTTCTCAAATTAAGTTATTGCTTCACCATTTTAAGTTTTTCACTTTGCTTGACCATTTTAATTTTCAACATTTCCTCAATTATTTTAATTTTCAACATTCCCTTTCTCTCACATTTGACCATTGTTAAAAAATTCAACTTTTCCACTTGACCAAAAACTCTTTATATGTATTTAAGATAGCTTGTCATTAGTTGTCACATTCTTTATGCAGATTAAAAAGTGGTAATCGATCAACATTTGTTTTGTGTTTTCTTAGTTGAAAAAGTTAACAAGACACTTTTTCAATGAAAAATGTAAATTAGGATATGTGTAACGATAGAAGAAAAAAAAAAGATCGAGGGCATGGTATCTATCAGTTTAATTAACTTTTTCATACGAAACAAAATGTATGATTTTTTTTTCATTTCTCAAAGTTAATTCTCCGTTGTTACTGTGACAACTCGTATTTTTAGGTCATATTTTTAACTTTAAAAGTTAGTTTTCACAATTCACTGTTTTGCGTAAATTAAATAAACGCTTTTACACGATTTTTGTGCATGAAAAATATAACCGATACTCCCAAAAATGGTCCTAGTACATTTTTACACTCAATACAATGTCACAAAAATTCAAATATTATTTTACTATGTATTTGGAATTCATTTATTATATATATTTTTTAAAAATATATATAATTACGATAATTTAATAAATTACGAAACAATAATTATTATAAACACATGATACTTATCCAAAATACATTTCCATAACTTTTACAACTTTTATACATTCTATTTTGTCATACTAAAATTTATTCTAGCTAACTTAATACCTAAATACATATATTTATTACACTTTAATATCTAAAAATAGATATTTATGGACACATTATGACACGAAATCGTGTCATAATGTGTGCATCAGCAGGTCTTAACAGGTTTGGAGCGCGCGAATAACATAAGTTTCAAACATGAAAATGACTCGTTTAACACTTGACTTTGGTGGTTTAAGTGTGGCAGTTATACGTTTTATGTATCAAAAAGGTTAAATAATAAACCCTAGAATACTAAAAACAATTATTTAAAAAAATAAAAAAATTGCATAGTACATTTTTTCCCTTAACAGGTCCTAACAGGTACCCAATTTGCCAGCTCTTTAGCCATACCTCCTTTTTCTTCATTGATTTTGGCCGAACAAACACACCCCTCCCCATTCCACCTTTGACAAATTTTTCAATAGCTCATTTAATACTTATACCAACTATTTATTATATACATACAATCATATCTTACTTTTATTATATAAAGAGAACTAGCTACACATTTTAACAAAAGAAAACACACTAAATCTCTCTTTTCTCTCCATCATATTCGACCATTGGGAGAAAAACAAGAAGAAAGCTTGGTTTTGCTTATTCAAGTGCTTATTAGTGCTTTTTCGGGTTTATTATTTAGTATAGTAGGGTTTTGGAGTTCTACCCGGGTTATATTGGTCTAGTTCCCATCACAAATCCATCATATTCAAGTAAGATAAAAAAACCATGTTTATAATTTTACTTATGTATTTTATACACCTCATATGCTTATTTATGCATGTACTAAGTTTAAATATTTATTTAAACTCATTTCATCATCTATATCACCTATACACATGATTGTGAAATTTTATCTTGTTTTTATTATTATATTGGAGCTATATGAATTGTTGAATAATTTGTGGAAGAGATTAGAATAGATATTGGAGTTGATTGAAGGGTTTTAGTATAGAAAAATGAATTATTGAAAAATATATGCGGAAGCGCTGCCTAAATTTTTAATTTTCAAAAAATCAAGTTATTTTTACAAAGATTAATTAAAGAAATAGAAAATAGATTTTGTAACGAAAAGGTGGTTGTTTGAATGGATAAAAACGGATTTATATCGAATAAAATACGAGTTTTCTAAATATATTATCGATAACTATTTTTAAAAAAAATAAATAGTTGTTGTTGGGATTTTCAACGTGGTAAAACCGAGCTTTAAAGTATAAACCGAGTCCCCGAAAATACCTTCACGAGGGTAGGTAGAACTTTGAAAACGGAGTTAAAACAAATAAGTTATGACACACCGAAGTTTTGATCGAAAAGTATATCAAAACACTATTCACAATTTTTTACTAAAAGTTGTCAGAATCTTAAAAGTTACTTTTGAGGGTCTTAACGATCGATTGAGGCTAAACGGACTAAATAGATGAAGCAACATTTTATGTATATATTTTGGTCGAGTCGGAAACTTTTCAATATATATATATATATATATATATATATATATATATATATATATATATATATATATATATTATATATATATATATATATATATATATATATATATATATTACCGAAACTTTCATATCGTAGTTACGATACATACTTGCTAAAAATACAAAAATGTTATATTTTTTTACTATTGCTAAGAAATAACAAAGTAACATTATCTTTTAACTAAACTCACAAACAAACATGTTCGGAGCAGTGCAAAGTCTCCCCTGTCTACGGAGCAGCATTATAAAGTCTCCCCTGTCTTCGAAGCAGCAATATAAAATCTCCCCTGTCTACGGAGTAGTTTGTCTTAATAATATATAATAGTTTGTGAATGACGTACTGTTCGTACATCCGCAATTGTTAGTCTCCGATTGGTTTTCCGTACGCACTCCAGTTTATACGTACCGTTCGTACGGCTTCCTTGTGTGGAGCAGTAGGTAGAATGGATAGCGCTATTAGAGGTCGGCCAACCTCTCGTTCCCTGTCTACGGAATGCATATTATTTATTTTAGGAGCTTTGCCACATACTTTATTATATACTATGTGCCCTTATTGTGAACTATATTGACCACGTGCACTTGACTACCTGACATACGACTTTTTATGCAATGGGTTGTGAACACATAGGTTACAAGTCTTGTATGGGCGGGACTTTCAACTGAATGGATTGACAATGCCTTTGCCTTGTGGACTATTCTCAAAGACCAAAAACTTAGACTCTCTCTCTTAAAAATTTTCATATTATATAAAACATGTGTACTCACCAACTATTTTCATAGTTGACCCATTTTCTCTCATGCATTTCAGGTGCTCGTCAATAAGTGTTTTCATAAAGGTCATTAGAGGTCTTCACATGTCATCATTGTTGTCGTCATATTACAAGATTTTATCTTTTGGAAAACTAAGTCTTTTGTTTTATTGTTGCTGTTGGCTATAAAAACAAAGTGATAATAACGTACTCTTTCTTTTCATCTTAAATGATGGTATGTTCTATTCTCTTATGCTTGTGTTCCTTTCCAGTTACACCTCGTGTTTCCGCTTTAGCGAGGTGTGACAATTACCAAACATAATATTTCGTCATAATTCTCTATTGATTTCGTTTCTCCAAATTTCTATTCTCTGCTTCATTTATATTCTCTGAATTTCTCTCTACCAAACGTATAGAGTCTTAGGCCGCTATATCGACCTATATATTATAATGAAGAAGGTGTATATTAGTGTGTGCAACTCATATAATGACACCTATACACTCTTAAGAGTGACAAGTATCTTTAATACCCATGGACTAATAAAATGTCTATATGATTTAGATATTAGGACAACTAGCTTATAGACCCGTGGAATCCACAGATTTTTAGAAGAGATTATGCAAAAACATTTAAGCGTGTAAAAAAAAAAAAAAAAAAAAAAAACAGCTTGAATCATGTATTTAAAATGAATAGTAAGTAATAAGTCAATGATAGTATAGAGTACAATGCTTGTAACTAATAATGTAATAAACGTCATGCATTGTGGCATATGATTTTGATGATCTAATAAACGTCCATGCACGCGGGCTCGAATCTTGATGGTCTTGAAAAGCAAAAGTATGTAGTGAGCGATTATTCAGTGACAATATGTTATATTGTTTATATGACCATGTTTGATTATTATAAGTACTTAGAAGTTTTTTGTGACCTTGGTTAGTCTTATGTATGAGTTGTGCAAGTTAAGTATAAGTGTTGAAAGTTAAATGTGACTAATATCCTAAGAATAGAACTTGAATAATTTGCGCGTCTAAAGTTTTTTGTGACTTTGGTTAGTCTTATGTATGAGTTGTGCAAGTTAAGTATAAGTGTTGAAAGGTTTTGCGTAACCTTTGGCAAGCTGCCTTATTGGTAACCTTTCCAACAAAAATATTCGCAAAGCTGCCTTCTTATGTGTTCTTGCAAGACTTTCTGGATTTTCAATTATTATCATGTCAACAAACCATACTTAAGCTGATACCTTTAGCAATTTTATATATACGTTTGTGAGAAATATTTAATATACGCTTTCGAGATCTTTTAAATGTAAATTTCATTTATGCAACACTCTTACTTTTCCCTGCTTATATGTCTTCAAAAGATTAATTTAAAATTATCTATCCACCATCAGGCTGTAAACAAAAATTAATACAAGTGTGTGCAAAATCGAGTTACAATTTCAATCTTCCACAAATATAACTAAATCTTCAACAAACCACATCGCATAGTCAGGATCTAACCCTGAAGTTGGTGAAAACCATTGGGTGAAACTCGGATTTTATCAAGTTGGAAAGATAAAGAAGCTTCGGGAAACACCATTGATTGAACACTAAATACCAGACCAAATGATAAGCAACACCACATTTAGACTACAACTAGCATTTAATGCGGTCCTCTTGCTGCTAAACGCAAAGAGATTTATTCAATAGAAGCTCTTCAAATGCCGGACCTATATTCGATAATGTTTTGAACCTTTTTTTAAACACGACCGTTGATGAAGCGAAAAGTGTACCGCTTTTAGGGGGTCATTTAAGCCCTAATCCGCAATTATATGATCAAATGTTGCCCTAAATCGTTTCTTTTCTCATTTTAGGTACTTGGGACGTGATTTCTGGAATATGAAGCATTTTGGAGCTTTTTGGACGTTTTTATGCTCAAGAATGAAGAAAACAAAAAGACCAAGGAAAGTCAGGATTTTACACCTGACGGCGTCAGGCTTTGGATGTTGACGCCGTCACTTGAAGATGAAAGTGGTGGAATTATACACGTGACGCGCCAGAAAGTTTTACATTGGAAGTCTGACGGCGTCACACTTTGTGACGCCATAGGTGGTCACGGTTTAATTTAAAAAGAGACGGCCCAGAAGATCTTGAAGGTGACGGCATCAGGACTCATCCTGACGACGTCAGATGATATAGAGTGACGGCGTCAAAGTATTCTTACACGAGAAGGAACCTTAGTGAAACTGCCACAAGTTAATCAAGACAATCACAACTCGCGCGCGGAGTAGCTGTTACTGTTTTGGCCATAAAATCTTCATACGAACTCGGATTTTGGTGATTCAAGAGGCCACGGAATCGGGACGAAAAGATCTACAATTTGGTGAAAAAGGGGAGCTGACGCCGTCACTTGTTAAGGCTGACGCCGTCAGATCGATGCGGACAGAAAATCAGCTATAAATACAACATCACAACTTCATTATTTGTAAGCCCTAAACCCTAAGTCCGATTCTAGGGTTTAGGTAGGTGTTTTTTCCAGCAACTTAGAGGGTTTCAATCATTTCATAAACATCAAATATTGGTTTGTTGATTTTAACTCAATTATGTCTTTCATTATTGTGGTTGTTTGCCCTTCATTGATCATGCTTTGCTAATTCACCTTGTGTCTACTTATGATTGTGTGAAACTTGTATATAATTAATTAGATCTTATTGATTCCTTGTTGATGTATGTGTCTATCGTCATCAATAAAGGTGTGACACTTCAATAGATCTAATTGGTTTAGCTTATAATTCTTGTTTCCTATTGTCTCTTGTTTGATTGAGTGATATCGATGTTAGGCTTAAGAAAACTGGCTAACCTCCTATAACGGTAACTTGCTTGAACGTCTTAAGAAACATGAACCAATGCGTACTAGGTTTATTTGGTTGTATTTAATGCATGAGCGAATTCTAGTGATCCCATGTTAGGAGCTTCTTAGCCGGCTCGACATAGGAGTGAAGTAGGAGCTTATAGAGTTGGGGAAGTACGTACGCCACCCACGAATGGTATTAAGGAATACAACCCGTCAATTAAAACAAGGTGTGACAATTCAATAGGTAGAATTGGATAGCTAGCAAGGAGTAATACATCATAGGTAGATATGCTTCACTTCCTTTGTAGAACCCTAGTTTACTTTCCTGCACATTAGTTTAATTAGTAGCTTTTGGGTTAGTTGATTAGCAACTAATTCCGCCCCTTCTTCCAAAACCAGAGATTTTTACTTGCTTTCCATAAAATATAAAAATACAAAAAGAATCATCCCTCACCTCCAGACCTAGTAGATAAATTTCAATCCTAACGAACACTATTCTTTGAGTTGAACGATCAATCCCCCGGTACTTGCCACTTTACTATACTACAACGGTCAGGTACACTGCCTGGTGGGGATTGCAAGCCTCTTGAGATCCCTTGAGAGGTAAAACCTGTTGTAAGGTCGCAAAACCACGCATCAAGTTTTTGGCGCCGCAGCCCGGGGAATAGTTATTGCTCAGGTTGAAATTTATTTTTATTAGGTCTACTTATTGGATTCCTATCTTAGTGAGATTTTTATTTTCTTTTTATTAGCTTTCCCGTAGTCTATCTTTTCTTTGTGTCTTTGTTCGTAAAAACCATTCCATTGACTCTTCCGTTCACCATTATGGAGTACGCGAATCCACCATACTACCCACCACGAAATTCACCCACTCCTTATGACATCTTGATGTTTAAACAATATCGAGGTGAACCCATATATGATGCATGGACTCGTTTTAAAATTTTACTCCGAATAGTCCCTCATCATAACTTCGATTTATGGTCCCTAGCTAAAATCTTTTACGATCGTGTCGACCTATGTGACCAAATATGCATTAATGATTTTGTCAATTGGGACCATAGGGGATTAAATGTTGAAGAAGCATGGGATGCCATTGAAGATTGTGCCCAGTATTATTATAGAGTAGACAACCCAACAAACGTTAGTACAAGTCAATTGACCACAAATTCCAAGGATCATGAAACAAGTTTGTCTGGGGATGACTATTTTGGGATACCTAAGTGGATGTCATGTAACATCATAGTACAAAACAAACACATAGGTAATCTAGATAAAATGGAGGATGAGGTGGATAATCCAAGCCCACAAAGTACCCCACAAGTCCTACCATCACTTGAGGCACACACACCACCCGTGACTTACCCGGAAGAAGTAGAAGAAACTTTAGGAATCCCAATGGAGGTAGAACCCTTGGAACAAGCACCACTAGAGGATATAGGTTTGAATACTTGTAATGATAACCTTACCCTTAGTTCTAGGGAATTTCCTAGTGTTGATGAGCCGGAACCTCAATCTTTACACACCTTTCCATCCTTAGATATATTTCTAGGAGACAAAAGAGGAACCGACCCACCCATCAACCAATATTATCCGGGTAGTTTTAGGATGAAGGAAGCCATTCACTCACCCCCTTCACCTCACATGGCATATTTACACCCTAAGGGTGTGTATCGCTACTTCCACCCGCACTTAATCCTAAGTGTAGGGAAAACCTCCCCTATTTCTGTTAAATAAGGGTAGAGTCAGGCTCGTGACTCGAACAAAAACAAGCGCTTCTTGGGAGGCAACCCATGTTTTTAATTGTTTGATGTTTTTATTTTATTTGTTTGTTTGTGTCATATATGCTTAATCATAATTGTTAAATTTTCATGTTTCGAATAATTTGTGAAAATGCTTTATTTTGTTCTTAACTTTGTCTTAATTGCATATAAAGGTATTTTACAAAAAGATAAGTGTAGAGAAGTTTATATTTTGTTAAAAAGAACAAAATTCGAACATGGAAAATTCACAATTCATGATTAGCATGTATTCTATCTTGTTTATGTGTCAATACTTGTGGACATGTTTTATGAGTCCCTATTTGTAAGTCATCCCGCAAGTATCCTATCCTTTTATTGCTTTGTTTTGTTTTTATTTCTAAGTTTGAAAATACATCTAGTTGTGGTTTTTCTTTGTTCGGTTTGATGCTTTGGTTTTTGTGTTTGTTGGTTACAGGTATTATTGGATAAGAAGATGTACGTGCAACACATCAAGAGGATGATTATATTTCTGGAGTGAAGCTTATCATGTTCATTCTCTTGGAGGGAGATTTAACCATATTATCACATCATCCATATCGAGCGAATCAGGAGAGTATTAGTTTCTTCCATTCTCATTTATTTTTACTTTTACATCTTTTGTCTAGAACATTGGGGACAATGTTCGGATTAAGTGTAGGGAGGGTAAATTAGGATGCCTTAGAAACTACAACTTCGCTTGATTTTTGTTTTGTTTAATAGTGAATGTGTAATAAAGACAAGAGAAATATTGGTTAGGGCAATTTTAGCACCAAATTTAAATTTTTTTACAACATATAGGAGTGAAACTTTGATTTTAATAAGCGTCTCATGGATAGGGAATTGTATGACTAGCACAAAAACCATACCACTCAAAAATTTCCACCCCAAATATGTGAGGTTCGCCTTTAGATCTTTAGGAAAAAGCATTCATTGTTGGTGCTTATGAGTGTACCGGTAGTTTATAGATTCTAGAACTTGCGTTTGTGATGCATACCGAGACCGCTAGTGAGACTACATTCGTGTAGTTAGGATTGACTACATGATAAGAGGCATTAGGATTAACCCATTGTTTTACACCTGTGTTTTTGTTATAATTACTTTGGCTACATTGGTCAAGTAATTCTCCCACACCCTTTGCGTTGTACCCATTTTTGGTACACGATACCCCTAGTACACCCCTCAGAGCCTATCTTTTCATTTCGACCTTTAAGCATTTTACTTAAAGGAAGAATTTGTTTACACCCCACTTAAATGTACACCCAAATCGCCTTAGCCTACCTTGTATGCACTCATTTTTAGTGCATTATTGTGACAACATTTGTTTAAACCCTTAGTTAATTATCTAATTGATTACATGGTTGCTAAGTCGAGTCATATCCTTGTACATATTGTTTTGGGACGATTGGGACTTATGGGTAAAGTACTAGTGTAATGGAGTAATGGGGAAGAACATCATTTATTACCCGCATATGTACGTTAATATTTTAAAGTACTCCAAATGTTTCGATTATCTTGATTCGAGTCATTAGAATAATTTTATGTAAAGTATGTAAAAGTTCAAGTGTAGGGATGGTACAAAGGATCCCTAGTGATGTATTGTTTTGGATGGTAGGGCAAGAGTGTATGCAAAAAAAAAAAAAAAAAAAAAAAAAAAAAAAAAAAAGTGAAGAAAAAGCATACGGACTACCATCCGCCTCTATCTTTTATTTATGTTTTGTTTTGTTCTATGTTTATTAGTTCGTGATTAGTTTAAGTTGAGTCGAGTCTTGGCTTAGCAACGCCTCATTCTACATGTAATTGACCAAGATGATTGACTTGCCACCAGTAAAAATATCCTTATCCAACAAACCGTGTTTTCCTTATCCTTACACCTAACGTTACAACCCTTAAAAGACCTCTTTGATAGTTTATCCTAGGTGCTTACGCCAATGTGGTGGAGGTTTTGATCCTTTCCCAAGCCTATGGTAATTTATTTGCTATGACAGGTAATGAGTGATATTTCTCCATTTTCATATATAAATTTACAACACCCGATGGATGAGAGTATCCAAACACTTAATGTGAGGTGCTAGTGTATAATTTCCGTGCTTGTTTTGACTAAGGTGGAACGATCATTTGTTGTAATTACTTTTATATTAATGTTAAGTGACCCCTAACTTGTATTTCAATTGGTGGAAAAGCTCATTTGCTTGAGGACAAGCAAATCCCAAGTGTAGGGATATTTGATGAAGCGAAAAGTGTACCGCTTTTAGGGGGTCATTTAAGCCCTAATCCGCGATTATATGATCAAATATTGCCCTAAATCGTTTCTTTTCTCATTTTAGGTACTTGGGACGTGATTTCTGGAATATGAAGCATTTTGGAGCTTTTTGGACGTTTTTATGCTCAAGAATGAAGAAAACAAAAAGACCAAGGAAAGTCAGGATTTTACACCTGACGGCGTCAGGCTTTGGATGCTGACGCCGTCACTTGAAGATGAAAGTGGTGGAATTATACACGTGACGCGCCAGAAAGTTTTACATTGGAAGTCTGACGGCGTCACGCTTTGTGACGCCATAGGTGGTCACGGTTTAATTTAAAGAGAGACGGCCCAGAAGATCTTGAAGGTGACGGCGTCAGGACTCATCCTGACGACGTCAGATGATATAGAGTGACGGCGTCAAAGTATTCTTACACGAGAAGGAACCTTAGTGAAACCGCCACAAGTTAATCAAGACAATCACAACTCGCGCGCGGAGTAGCTGTTACTGTTTTGGCCATAAAATCTTCATACGAACTCGGATTTAGGTGATTCAAGAGGCCACGGAATCGGGACGAAAAGATCTACAATTTGGTGAAAAAGGGGAGCTGACGCCGTCACTTGTAAAGGCTGACGCCGTCAGATCGATGCGGACAGAAAATCAGCTATAAATACAACATCACAACTTCATTATTTGTAAGCCCTAAACCCTAAGTCCGATTCTAGGGTTTAGGTAGGTGTTTTTCCAGCAACTTAGAGGGTTTCAATCACTTCATAAACATCAAATATTGGTTTGTTGATTCTAACTTAATTATGTCTTTCATTATTGTGGTTGTTTGCCCTTCATTGATCATGCTTTGCTAATTCACCTTGTGTCTACTTATGATTGTGTGAAACTTGTATATAATTAATTAGATCTTATTGATTCCTTGTTGATGTATGTGTCTATCGTCATCAATAAAGGTGTGACACTTCAATAGATCTAATTGGTTTAGCTTATAATTCTTGTTTCCTATTGTCTCTTGTTTGATTGAGTGATATCGATGTTAGGCTTAAGAAAACTGGCTAACCTCCTATACGGTAACTTGCTTGAACGTCTTAAGAAACATGAACCAATGCGTACTAGGTTTATTTGGTTGTATTTAATGCATGAGCGAATTCTAGTGATCCCATGTTAGGAGCTTCTTAGCCGGCTCGACATAGGAGTGAAGTAGGAGCTTATAGAGTTGGGGAAGTACGTACGCCACCCCACGAATGGTATTAAGGAATACAACCCGTCAATTAAAACAAGGTGTGACAATTCAATAGGTAGAATTGGATAGCTAGCAAGGAGTAATACATCATAGGTAGATATGCTTCACTTCCCTTGTAGAACCCTAGTTTACTTTCCTGCACATTAGTTTAATTAGTAGCTTTTGGGTTAGTTGATTAGCAACTAATTCCGCCCCTTCTTCCAAAACCAGAGATTTTTACTTGCTTTCCATAAAATATAAAAATACAAAAAGAATCATCCCTCATCTCCAGACCTAGTAGATAAATTTCAATCCTAACGAACACTATTCTTTGAGTTGAACGATCAATCCCCCGGTACTTGCCACTTTACTATACTACAACGGTCAGGTACACTGCCTGGTGGGGATTGCAAGCCTCTTGAGATCCCTTGAGAGGTAAAACCTGTTGTAAGGTCGCAAAACCACGCATCAACCGTATTTGATAAACTTATGCGTTTAACGGAAAGAAAAACCAAAACAACCCCCCCAGGGCAACGCGCGGGCGCCCATCTTTCTCGTTTATTAACATTTGCCAACTTGCAATTAGGTTATATATATATATATATATATATATATATATATATATATATATATATATATATATATATATATATATATATATATATATATATATATATATATAACAACAACATTCTAGAACAACATTTGTCGACTTGAGAATTATTATCAACATTTCTCAATGATATGATGATATTTATTCCTACTAATCCTTCTACTTACAGAGTCTTAACAAGTGGAAAAACTTATGGTTTGATTGATGAGAGATAATGAGTGAAATACACATGTCAGATTTTTATGTGGGTAATAAGATAAGTAGACAAAAGATGTAGAAAAATATACCAATGCTCTTTGCCAATTTGCAAATTACTTTAATAAACTTTTATTCTTAAGAAAAAATAATAATAATAATAATAATAATAATAATAATAATAATAATAATAATAATAATAATAATAATAATAATAATAATAAAAAACCCTTAAGCATATTAAGTTTTCATACTTTACTAAAAAGAAAAATAAATACTAATAAAAAAATTCTTAAGTTTAACGATTAAAAATAGTTTTTAAACTCATCAAAAGTTAATATCCATGATATAAAAAAACACCCCTTAGATTTGCTAATAAAATGAAAATGATTCTTAAATCTATTAAATTTTATATTTAAATACTTCTCATACCCATAGCGAAGCGCGATTCTTGTGTACTCGTTTATTAACATTATAAAGAATTTATAGGGTAGTAGTCTCTAAAGAAGGATTTTTATGTTGATATAATAATTTTATTTTATTTTATTTTTCTTTTGAGCTCGAGATATAATTTAGTTAACTATACCCTGTTATCGTCACAGATATGTTGATCTAAGAGTTTCCATTATATTTCCATTGTCATTACAAAATTTTGACTTGACTATGGCTAGGAGTTATTACAATATTTCTTTATTGTAAAAGACAAAGAAATTCATGTATCGAATTATTGGTGTCAGAATTAAATGTTTTAAAAATAGTCCTAATGAAAAGACAAGGAAATTTCTGGCATTGTCTCTTTAGGAAAAAATTATTTTATTTTTCCATTCTTCAAAACGCGTGCGACGACATATGAAAGTCGGTGTCAAAATTAAATGTTTTAAAAATAGTCCTAATGAAAAAGGAAATTTGTGGCATTGTCTCTTTGGGAAAAAATTATGGGATGAGTTATTCAAACCCTCAAAAAAGACCAACCACACCCCCCCCTTTTTTTTTTTGCCTTTTTTTTTTTTTTTATTTTTATAATTATTTATAATTTTTTTTTATATCAAAAAAAACAATAAAACTGAAAGTGAGAAAGAAAATGAAAAGTATTAAGTCAAACGCTAAAACCCCTCATGATTTGACATCTATACATCATAGGGAGTATGTATAGTAGAGCCTATAAAATAAGGGACAGCTTATCCCCACCCCAAAAAACACCGGTTACACCCCCTTATTTTTTTGCCTTTTTTATTTTATTTTATTTTTATAATTTTGTTTATATCAAAAAACTATAAACCTGAAAGTACGAAACATAAAATATAAAATTTAATATGTCAAATGCTTAAAACTGTCAAAAATATAAAACAGAAACTGACAAAAAACTATGTTACACAAGAAATTAATAAGGGACAAAAAGAATAAACGACGACTCATGAAAGTTGAAAAAGACTTTGCAAATATGTCCAAGAAAAATACTGTAACATATTATTCATATCTTCTCTATTTTAATATTCCATCTTACAACCTTTCATTTCTTCTTATATCTCAAAACACACAATCACCATTACCATCTCTTGCAGCCACCACCACCTTCGCCACGACAGCCGACAACCACCACTTTTATCAAGGTTGGTTTCTTCATTTTTATTCAAATTTAGTGTTTTGAGGTTTTATATATGAATAGTCATTCTTCCTTTTTGTGTATATGCTCCCTCTAAATATTTCATTTTCCCGTGCCACAACTCACTTGTATAATTTTCTGGTACCAAAAAACGGATATAAGATCAAAACACAAATCCTTTTTCTGGCATTTAAACACCAGCACCACCACCACCGGATAGCTACTTTTTTCTGTCATTTACATTTGATTTCCACACAAACACAATCACCTTCTCATTTTCAAGTTTTTTTTTTTTTTTTTTTTTTCATTCAGTTTTCTTTGCAATCAGTTTGTAGGAATATACTTCAGCGAGCTCATCCATAACTCCAGGGGCGTCCACCTCTAGCTCAACCGTTCCAATGTCCTCCAACAAGAGATTACGTTTATCCGATCCTTCATCCAGGGCGTCCACTTCAAGCTCATCCTTTCAAAAGAGTTTTAAGTATGATGTTTTTTTAAGCTTCAGGGGTGAAGACACCCGTAAAAACTTTGTCGATCATCTTTATCATGCTCTTAAGGAAAAAGGCGTTTACACCTACAAAGACAATGAGAAAATCCAGAAAGGAGAAAGGATCAGCGATGATCTCTTCAAATCCATTGAAGACTCTAAATTTTACATCATTGTTTTTTCCAAAAACTATGCATCTTCGTCATGGTGTTTGGAAGAGCTTGTCAAGATTATGGAGTGTCACAAGATGCCTGGCCACACTGCTTACCCTGTATTATTACAGTACTATGTTTTTACTTCATATATGATTATGTTATAAATCTAAAATACTGTTCATTTTCTATAGTGTATGCTAATTAAACGGATCTTGTTTTTGCATACAAACAGGCACGAAGCTAAATTCATCAAAAAAATTGTTCATGAGATTTCACTAGAGTTACGGTCCATCTATTTCGGCTTTGATGATAAGTTAGTCGGCATGGAGACTCGAGTAAAGGATGTTGTTTCATCTTTGGAAGCTGGTATTGATGAAGTTCGCATGATAGGGATCAAGGGCATGGGAGGGGCTGGGAAGACAACTACAGCGAGAGCTGTTTTTGATCATCTATCTAACGATTTCGAAGCTAAAAGCTTTGTTGGGAATGTGATGGAAGTTTCAAATGCCTCTATGTTTGGCTTGAAGAATTTACAAGAACAAATCCTTTCAAATGTGCTAAATGAACACGTCACTCTATATAGTGTTGATGATGGGAAAAACATGATGAAAAAGAGGATGTGCGGTATAAAGGTTCTTCTTGTTCTTGATGATGTTGATCACATAGACCAACTTGAGGCGTTTGCCGGTCAGCCTAACTGGTTTAAGCCGGGAAGTAAAATTATCATTACAACAAGATATGAGCAAGTGTTGGTAGCACACAGAGTGAACGTTTGTGATATCAAAGTTCATGATATCAACCTGTTATCATATAAGGAAGCAATTTGCCTCTTCAGTAGATACGCATTTGGAAGAGAAAATCCACTTCAAGGATATGAAGAGCTATCAGGAAAAGTTGTACGTTATGCTGCTGGTCTTCCCTTGACGGTCAAAGTCTTGGGTTCATTTTTTTGTGGTAAAGATATGGTTGAATGGGTAGATGCCATAGAAAGACTAAAAACAATTCCCTTGAAGGAGACTGTGGAAATACTAGAATTAAGCTATATTGGTCTTGAGGGTGATTATCAGCAAATATTTCTAGACATTGCATGCATATTGAAAGGAAAGCGCAAAAAAGATGCAATCACCATTCTTGAAAGCTGTGGATTTCATGCTAGAAATGGTTTAAAAGTTCTTGAGCAGAGATCTCTCATAACTATTTATGAAGATGAAGATGAGGAATATTTGGGCATGCATGACCATATAGAAGAAATGGGAAAGAACATTGTTCGTCGTGAGCACCCAGATGAGCCTAACAAACATAGCCGTTTGTGGATTGCCGAGGAGATTGAAGATATATTGGCGGATGACATGGTAAAGATCAGTTTACTTGTTAGGTAGAGAAAACTAATACATTTTCATTCGTTCTGACTTCTTTATGGACGCTGGTTTTGGATTGCAGGGTACTGAAGCAACAAGATGTCTAAGACTCAATAAGTCAACGGTAAATGCAATAATTCTTATGAAAGGTTTTGGAAAAATGAAGAAACTTCGATATCTTGAAGTGAATTTTGCATCTTATGGTCGCTATCAAAAGACAAGTGATGCCGAATGTCTTGATGATACCCGCCAATACTTTCCAAACTCTTTAAAATATCTAAAATGGGAGAGGTACCCTTTCTTGTATTTACCCGAAACATTT
Source organism: Artemisia tridentata subsp. tridentata (assembly GCA_021014915.2). Lineage (NCBI taxonomy): Eukaryota > Viridiplantae > Streptophyta > Magnoliopsida > Asterales > Asteraceae > Artemisia > Artemisia tridentata. Next base: position 9,670,328 of record CP139509.1, read on the forward strand.
CAAGCAAACAATCTTGTTGGACTTGAAATAGGTTGGAGCAGAATCGTACAACTATGGAAAGATGGAGAAAAAAAGGTAGAATAATTGTTGATCGGTTGTTTTGCATAATTTGTAAAAGGCTAATAATTTATTGGTTTGTTAATACACTAATATAAATCTTTGTCTTATTTTTGCTGGCAGGTTCTTAAAAAGTTAAAATTCCTTTCTCTCTTTGGGTCAAACTTGACGATCTTTGACTTTAGGATGACTCCAAATCTCGAGACGTTATCTCTAAATTATTCTTTGAATTTAAAAGAACTTTGCATGCCCGCTAGTTGTCAAAAGCTAAAGTACCTCCAAATCAGTCGCTCAAAGTTAAGAACCTTTGACCTTGGGTTGACTCCGAATCTCGAAACGTTATCGCTTTTTTGTTGTGCTGATTTTGTAGAACTTCACGTGTCTGTAGCATGTCCAAATCTCAAATTCCTCGACCTTAGTTTGTCAGGGTTGAGGAGCCTTGACCTTGAGCTGATTCCAAATCTTGAGAGGTTAGATCTTGAAAGGTGTGATGAGTTGGTAGAAATTAACGCTCCTTTCGGATGTCTGAAAAAAGTTGTTCGCTTAAACTTAAGTGGTTGTGAACTTCTTGAGAAGCTACCTGAAGATATTGGCCGATCTGAATGTTTAAAAGAGCTAGATATAACAGATACAGGCATAAGTCATCTTCCGCAAAGCATATTTGAGTTGAAAGGTCTAATTATCGCCGCACGTCAAGAGCTTCTGGAGTTGTATGATTTTCCTTCCGCAAAGCATATTTGAGTTGAAAGGTCTAAGTCATCTTCCGCAAAGCATATTTGAGTTGAAACCACAACCTCAACCTTGGATTGGTGAGTAAATAACAGGCTTTTCTCTTATTTTAATATCGAATTTGATATTGGCCGACATAAATTATACTCGTATATGAACAAAATAATACAGTAAATTTTTAAAAAGAAAAAATAAAGTAAACTACACGAATGGTCCTTATAGTTTATACAAAATTACATATTTGGTTTCTGAAAATATCAACATTTACATGAGTGATCTCTATTTTAAAACTTGTTACACTTTTGGTCCCTTATTGTGTTAAAAGAGAGTTTCAAAAGGATGCTAGACGGGACATAGATAAGATAAAATATGGATTTTCTTAACTGTGTAACTATTGTACATATTTTCATAAATTATCCATTTTGTCACTTGCATTTTATTTTCATACTAATGGCGAAATTCCATATAAGCTAAAGTAGTTTCTTGGTTTTCCAAGGACTAAAACATAAACTCAGGATCAAGATCAAGTTGAGGTCATACCGTGTACAAATGCAAAGACAATGGGCTGGGCCTAGTTCTGTTACCCACCAAGAAGTGTGTGTTGAAATACCCGCATGTTCACAAAGACGCGAGATTCCATTTTAAAATAAGGACGCATCAAAGGCTCATTGATATCCTACACCCAACTGCACAAACCATTGACTCTTTGATGCAGCTTGATCTACCTCTGCAGGATGTCGAGGTTAAGTTTTAGAAATGTATTTCAAGTACTCTTTTTGTTACTTGTATCATTGTTGATTAAAGGAATGGTGTTTAGTAAAATATTTTGTAATGTCATAACCTTGAAATGATAGTTCTGCAAGTCACAAATGGTTCTGGTTATTGTTTGCAATTGATACATAATCATGCCTTTGCATTATATTCTTATAGTCCACTACATTATATGTAAACTGAAGTCAAAAAACAAAACGTATGATTTTATTTAAGGAAAATGGTAACAACGGCCCTCACGGCAATCAAGATATTGAGATATGCATTATTTTTATTTGTACATTTAATAATAACCATGCACCTTTCAATTTAACTTTTCTCAACCAACTAATGATGCATAAAACTACTTTTTGTTCATAACAACCATGTCTTATAGCAAAAGATAAAAGAAGAGGTTTGCATTGTACACTACTATTGGTACATCACTCTGAAGAGGATGAGTAGACGTTGCATCCACAAACATTCCGTCAAGCATACATTTTCAAGAGGTCGAACCAGCTAGAACCAATCAATTTCTGAAATAAAATGCAAAGATAACGAACAAGTTATTATTACGTAACACAATTCTAGACTCGGCCACTTCTACTCATGAATCACTATAAAAATCCAACAATATTATTAATTTCATGGTTACATGACTTCCGTTGTAACTTGAAAAAGCAAAAAGTCCACCAACTACCATATTAGTTCTACTCTTAACATTACAAGGCTCTAAAAAAAGACAACAAACTAAGCTTTGCAAGGCCAAGTCCAGAATGGTGATGATTTAAATATTTCAAGTAAGATCCCAAACGTGAAACAAAATATTTGCCCCGTGACATTCGAGTTGTTTCCATAAATAGATGTCTGGCAAATCAAAAAGCGTCTAACGCTTGACCCATTGGAAGCTCTTTCTTGCTTTCGCCTTACCAGGTTTCTTCCGCTCCACAATTCTCGAGTCTCTTGTCAAGAAACCAGCTGTCAAAAAACACAAATTACACGTTACAATACAAGTTCAAATATCAATGAGCTTCATAACTTCTACGGCTGGAACTTTGGTCATTTTAGAAGTGTAAATTTGAATCTCATAGGATTATCAACTCTTGCTAGAAGGCATAAAGTTTGTCCTAGAAGTGGCAATTTTGATCCAATATACTTATGAATGGTCAATATGGGCTATCTTTAAAATCCAATGAGCCACACGGATAAAATGAAAACATAGATACAAAAAGCAAACAGGTCAGATGGTTAAACGGATTGAAAGTCGCCAAAGTGCAACTTTTATTGAATAAAACCTACTAAATCAATCTTTATCACATACGGAGTATTAGATTTAAACAAACAATCAAATTTAAAACTTTTATTGACCCACTCATTTTGCAAGCTCTAGTTGTCTGTCCATACAGGATGGGGTGGGGCTAGTACATCACTATATCTAGGCATCTAGCATGGAACAATATAGTGAAAAGAAATATACAATACATGTAAGATCCTCAAAAGGCCTCATACAATCCAATCACACGTTACTGTAACAATGCCTTTCACATGGATATATGTTTAGATTCTTTCCATAGAGATACATTGTGCAACTAAATTCACTGTAACTATGATATTAGACAAGACAATTCAGATTAAGGTTCCTCTAGAACAGGAAGGGCCAAAAACTATAGCATGCATGATCCCTATTTTGACTAGAGGTGGCAAATTATGCCATTTGCCTATAGGTCAATTCGGGTTTTAATCTATCCCCAAAGGCTTTAAGCCTTTAACAGTACATTTTCTACAGTTGGTTAAATTGGAAACAGGCCAAACGCATTTTCAACTGCTAAAACCTCCTAAATGAATTTTAATATTATTTTAATAGCATGGTAGTACCTACAATCTGCCCATTAGCCACCTCTACCGTATCCCCCTTCAAATGAGAAATCCATCTGGTAGATCATTCATATTAATTGAAAAGATAAAGAAAGATGAAACAACACACCTCTACCGTATCCCCCTTCAAATGAGAAAGCATGTACCTTTATTAAAAGTAGTCTTTACCAAAAGACAAAGAAATTTCAGTGTCCCTTTACTAAAATATAATTAACTCTCTCTAATTTCCCGGCAACAAGAAAACAGATATAACCACCATTAGCTGTCACACGACTGTTACAGCCGCCGGAGACCTTGCATTTTTCCGGCGATTTTAAACATCACCACCGGATAGCTACTTTTTTCTAAACCAAAACTCCTCAAACCGAGTCATTTTAAGCCCGGCCACGCGCCTCCACACGCCGGCGTTAGTTTCCGGCTATAAATTTTCTTTCTTATTTTTTCCGGCGAATTGGATATCACCTCTGGCGAGTGAAGCTTCCCTACACTTTTCTGAGGCAGATTCAAGGTTTCATTGACGGAAACCGCCCCCACTTGTGACCGGAATTTTTTTTCCGGCAGTATCTTAGTATATATCCTTGGTTATTACATTTAGTTTCTAGTGCCTTAGACTTTGCCGTTGTTTTCTTGAGGCATAGAGGCCTTAGACCAAAGACGGAACGAGTAGCTTTTGTTAAGTTTCTCAACATCATCATTCCACTATTTTACCCGCACAAACACAAACACTTTTTTACATAAACTCTTTCAACCATATATATGTCCAATGTCCTCCCACAAGAGATTACGTTTATCCGATCCTTCATCCGGGGCGTCCACTTCAAGCTCTTCCATTCAAAAGAGGTTTAAGTATGATGTGTTTATAAGCTTTAGGGGTGAAGACACTCGCAAAACCTTTGTCGGCCATCTTTATCAAGCTCTCAAGGATAAAGGCATTAACACTTACAAAGATGATGAAAAAAATGAGCAAGGCAAAACTATCGACAACCAGCTTATCCAAGCTATTAGAGGCTCAAGATTCTTCATCATTGTTTTCTCAAAGAACTATGCTTCTTCATCTTGGTGCTTGGATGAGCTTGTTGAGATCATGGAGTGTCAAAAGACCGGCGAACAGACCGCCTATCCCGTCTTTTTTAATGTGGAACCCACCCAAGTCCGCAAACAAAGTGGGGCATTTGGAAAAGCCTTTTTGGAAAACAGAAACAAAGACGCTGCTGGGAAATGGATAGAGGCTTTGAAAGGAGCATCAAATCTGGTTGGGAGGGAGTTGCAGGCCACCGCTAATGGGTAATTTACTCCACATATCTCTACTTGCCATATTCGTTACTTTTGTTTCTTCATCCTAGCTAGTATTACTTTGTATATAATTGTATATGTTATATATAGATCTAAAACATTGTTAATGTATTTGGACTATGCTAAAAATAACCTTCTTTTGTTGTCTGTTATCTGATAAGAATATTGTTGTTTAGTTTTTCACTGAATGGGCATGTCCATTGCAGTTGAATAATTGAGTGTAAATTGTTTTGATGCTAATATATTTCACCCTTTTGCACCAAAAAAAATAACCTTCTTTTACCATGCATACAGGCACGAAGCTGAATTCATCAAAAAAATTGTTGGAGAGATTTCACTAGAGTTACGCTCCATCAATTTCAGCTTTAATGAAAAGTTAGTCGGCATGGAGACTCGAGTAAAGGATGTTGTTTCATCTTTGGAACCTGGTACTGATGAAGTTCGCATGATAGGGATCAAGGGCATGGGAGGGGCTGGGAAGACAACTACAGCGAGAACTGTTTTTGATCTTCTATCTAATGATTTCGAAGCCAAAAGCTTTGTTGAGAATGTGAGGGAAGTTTCCACAATTTTGGGTTTGTAGAAATTACAAGAACAAGTCCTTTTAGATGTCCTGAAAGAAGACGTCACTGTGAATGGTGTTACTGATGGGAAAAACACGATGAAAGAGAGGTTGTGCGCTAAAAAGGTTCTTCTTGTTCTAGATGATGTGGATCACATAGACAAACTTGAGGCGTTAGCCGGTGAGCCTAAGTGGTTTAAGCCGGGAAGTAGAATTATCATTACAACAAGAGATGAGCAAGTGTTGGTAGCACACAGAGTGAACGGGATTCTCGATATTGCTCTCTTATCAGAACAGTAAGCAATTTATCTCTTCAGTAGATATGCATTTGGAACAGAGAATCCAGTTCAAGGATACCAAGAGCTATCAGGAAAAGTTGTACGCTATGCTGCTGGCCTTCCCTTAACACTCAAAGTCTTGGGTTCATTTCTCTGTGGTAAAGATAAGCTTGAATGGGTAGATGCCATAGACAGATTAGAAAAAATTCCCTTAAAGGACACTCTGGAAAAGCTAGAATTAAGCTATATCAATCTGGAAGATGATTATAAGGAAATATTTCTAGACATTGCATGCATATTGAAAGGCCAGACCAAAGAAGATTCAATCAGAATTCTTGAAAGCTGTGGATTTCATGCTAGAATTGGTTTAAAAGTTCTTGAGCAGAGATCTCTCATAACTATTTCTCCTAATGTATATGGTCGGCTGGTCTTGGGCATGCATGACCATATAGAAGAAATGGGAAAGAACATTGTTCGTCGCTCGCACCCCGATGAGTCTAACAAACATAGCCGATTGTGGATTGACGAGGAAATTAAAGATATGTTGGCTAATGACATGGTAAAGATCAGTTTAGTTGCAAGGTATATAAAATTAATACATTTTCATTTGTTCTGACTTCACGAGGTTTCTGGACACTGTTTTGGATCGCAGGGTAGTGAAGCAACAAGATGTCTAAGACTTGATATGTCGAGAGGAAATTCGAGAATTCTTATGAATGGTCTTGGAAAAATGAAGAAACTTAGATATCTTGAAGTGTATTTTGCAGATTTTGGTAACTGGGAAAGTGATGGCGAAGTTGATGATACCAGCCAATACTTTCCAAATTCTTTAAAATATCTAAAATGTATTCATTACCCTTTCTTGTATTTACCCAAAACATTTAAAGCAAACAATCTTGTTGGACTTGAAATGGAGGACTGTAGAATGGTACAACTTTGGGAAAAGGGAGAAAAAAAAGGTAGAATAGTTGTTGATTGGTTGTTTTGCATAATTCGCAATGTTGGTTTGTTAATGTTATTTTCACCTTGTTTTTGCTGGCAGGATCTCACAAAACTAAAATTCCTTTCTCTCTCTGTGTCAAACTTGACGACCTTTGACTTTGGGATTACTCCGAATCTCGAGACGTTATCTCTAGAGTATTCTTATAAATTAGTAGATCTTTGTATGCCAGTTAGTTGTCAAAAGCTCAACCACCTCCATATCAGTCACTCAAAGTTAAGAACCTTTGACCTTGGGTTGACTCCGAATATCGAGAGGTTATCTCTTGATACTTGTGCTGATTTTGAAGAACTTCACATGTCTGTTGCATGTCCAAATCTCAAATTCCTCGACCTTCGTAAATCAAGGTTGAGGAGCCTTGACCTTGAGCTGATTCCAAATCTTGAGAAGTTATATCTTGAAGATTGTTATCATTTTGTTGAACTTTACGTGTCTGTTGCATGTCCAAATCTCAAATTCCTCAACCTTCGTAAATCAAGGTTGAGGAGACTTGACCTTGAGCTGATTCCAAATCTTGAGAGGTTAGATCTTGATGATTGTGATGAGTTGGTAGAAATTAACGCTCCCGTTGGATGTCTGAAAAAAGTTGTTAGCTTATACTTAAATGGTTGTGCTCTTCTTGAGAAGTTACCTGAAGATATTGGCCGATCTGAATGTTTAAAAGAGCTTGATATAGCAGGTACAGGCATAAGTCATCTTCCGCAAAGCATATTTGAGTTGAAAGGTCTGATTATCGCCGCACGTCAAGAGCTTCTGGAGTTGTATGATTTTCCTTCAGAGATAGAAACCACAACCTCGACCTTGGATTGGTGAGTAAATAACAGGCTTTTCTCTTATTTTAATATCGAATTTGATATTGGCCGACATAAATTATACTCGTATATGAACAAAATAATACAGTAAATTTTAAAAAAGAAAAAATAAAGTAAACTATACGAATGGTCCTTATAGTTTATACAAAATTACATATTTGGTTTCTGAAAATATCAACATTTACATGAGTGGTCTCTATTTTAAAACTTGTTACACTTTTGGTCCCTTATTGTGTTAAAGAGAGTTTCAAAAGGATGCTAGACGGTACATAGATAAGATAAAATATGGATTTTCTTAACTGTGTAACTATTGTACATGTTTTCATAAATTATCCATTTTGTTGCTTGCATTTTATTTTCATACTAATGGTGCAATTCCATATAAGCTAAAGTAGTTTCTTGGTTTTCCAAGGACTAAAACATAAACTCAGGATCAAGATCAAGTTGAGGTCATACCGTGTACAAATGCAAAGACAATGGGCCCACTTCTGTTACCCACCAAGAAGAGAATCTAGTGTGTGTTGAAATCCCCACATGTTCACAAAGACGCGAGATTCCATTTTAAAATAAGGACGCATCAAAGGCTCATTGATATCCTACACCCAACTGCACAAACCATTGACTCTTTGATGCAGCTTGATCTACCTCTGCAGGATGTCGAGGTTAAGCTTTAGAAATGTATTTCAAGTACTCTTTTTGTTACTTGTATCATTGTTGATTAAAGGAATGGTGTTTAGTAAAATATTTTGTAATGTCATAACCTTGAAATGATAGTTCTGCAAGTCACGCAATTGATACATAATCATGCCTTTGCATTATATTCTTATAGTCCACTACATTATATGTAAACTAAAGTCAACAAACAAAACGTATGATTTTATTTAAGGAAAATGGTAACAACGGCCCTCACGGCCATCAAGATATTGAGATATGCATTATTTTTACTTGTACATTTAATAATAACCATGCACCTTTCAATTTAACTTTTCTCAACCAACTAATGATGCATAAAACTACTTTTTGTTCATAACAACCATGTTCTTATAGCAAAAGATAAAAGAAGAGGTTTGCATTGTACACTACTATTACTTTGGTATATCACTCTGAAGAGGATGAGTAGACGTTGCATCCACAAACATTCCGTCAAGCATACATTTTCAAGAGGTCGAACCAGCTAGAACTAATCAATTTCTGAAATAAAATGCAAAGATAACGAACAAGTTATTATTACGTAACAGAATTCCAGACTCGGCCACTTCTACTCATGAATCACTATAAAAATCCAACAATATTATTAATTTCATGGTTACATGACTTCCGTTGTAACTTGAAAAAGCAAAAAGTCTATATTTACTCTAACATTACCAGGCTCTAAAAAAAGACAACAAACTAAGCTTTGCAAGGCCAAGTCCAGAATGGTGATGATTTAAATATTTCAAGTAAGATCCCAAACGTGAAACAAAATATTTGCCCCGTGACATTCGAGTTGTTTCCATAAATAGATGTCTGGCAAATCAAAAAGCGTCTAACGCTTGACCCATTGGAAGCTCTTTCTTGCTTTCGCCTTACCAGGTTTCTTCCGCTCCACAATTCTCGAGTCTCTTGTCAAGAAACCAGCTGTCAAAAAAACACAAATTACACATTACAATACAAGTTCAAATATCAATGAGCTACATAACTTCTACAGCTGGAACTTTGGTCATTTTAGAGGTGTAAATTTGAATCTCATAGGATTATCAACTCTTGCTAGAAGGCATAAAGTTTGTCCTAGAAGTGGCAATTTTGACCCAATATACTTATGAATGGTCAATATGGGCTATCTTTAAAATCTAATGAGCCACACAGATAAAATGAAAACATAGATACAAAAAGCAAACAGGTCAAATGGTTAAACGGATTGAAAGTCGCCAAAGTGCAACTTTTATTGAATAAAACCTACTAAATCAATCTTTATCACATACGGAGTATTAGATTTAAACAAACAATCAAATTTAAAACTTTAATTGACCCACTCATTTTGCAATCTCTAGTTGTCGGTCCATATAGGATGGGGTGGGGCTAGTACATCACTATGGCTGTGTTTGGTAAAAGTTGCAGTAGCAGTGAGCAGTAGCCGTGAGCAGTAGCTGTTTTTTAAATAAAAACGTTTGGTATCATAGCTGTAGCTGTATTTATATATATGTAAAATGACGTTAAAGGACATATGCATATTTCAATAGAAAATTGTCTAAATAAATAATAAAGTTACGTTTACATGCTGGACATTTTATAATACCGTTATACACTAGTAATGTACTACCGACGACGTGCATTCCATATTGAAGTGGCAATATCATTGCGAATCTGTTTCATCTCGATAGATGTTGCACTAGAAATATCATCATTATTTGCATTCGAGCCACGTACGTCACGAATTTCTTCACCTCCCAAGCAAACTTTAGTAATTAAAACGGCTTATTTCGCTCTAAATAAACACATGATCATATTGTTTTTCCTTTCAAACTGCCTATCTCCAATAGAAACAAATGAAACCAAAGCATATAAAACTGACAAAAACATTTACATCTACCAATATAAAATGTATAATATAAATTTAAACTTCGTAAGTATGAAATGGATCGTGCGTGGAATCGATTTGAGCGGTAGCATTTAGATAGCATATGAAATTCTGATTGGGGTAGGGGGTATTTTAGTCATTGAATATATCCACAGCTCTTGTAAATATTCACAGCTTCAAAAAGAAGCATTGGGAAAAAAGTTTTCCTAAAAAATTACTACAACTCATTGCTCTCTTACCAAACGAACATCAAAAATAAAAAAACTCATTCTCACCGCTCATTGCCCCAAAAAGCTCTGCGCCAAACATAGCCTATATCTAGCATGGAACAATATAGTGAAAAGAAATATACAATACATGTAAGATCCTCAAAAGGCCTCATACAATCCAATCACACGTTACTGTAACAATGCCTTTCACATGGATACATGTTTAGATTCTTTTCATAGAGATACATTGTGCAACTAAATTCACTGTAAACTATGATATTAGACAAGACAATCCAGATTAAGGTTCCTCTAGAACAGGAATGGCCAAAAACTATAGCATGCATGATCCCTATTTTGACTAGAGGTGGCAAATTATGCCATTTGCCTATAGGTCAATTCGGGTTTCAATCTATCTCCAAAGGCTTTAAGCCTTTAACAGTACATTTTCTACAGTTGGTTAAAATGGAAACAGGCCAAACGCGTTTTCAACTGCTAAAACCTCCTAAATGAATTTTAATATTATTTTAATAGCATGGTAGTACCTACAATCTGCCCATTAGCCACCTCTACTGTATCCCCCTTCAAATGAGAAATCCATCTGGTAGATCATTCATATTAATTGAAAAGATAAAGAAAGATGAAACCACACAGCGTCTCCCACACAAACGAACAAATGAGCACCTATAAGAAATAAAGAGCCTGACTAGCACTAGATTTGGCCCAAACAATCTCATATATTAATAACTCCTTTTATTTTTATATTTTAAAGAGATGACTAACTAATATCATACCAAGTGGTCCTTCCATCTCATAAAAACTATAATGATCAACTTTCAAAAGCATAAGTGACTCATTTGTTAAGCAACTATAACAACAAACTAAAGGAACCGTGTGGACTTTTATCAATAACTCGAGTTTCAAGCATATGCAAAAGAATGAAGGGTAAATGAAAGCTATAGTTACCTTCTTTCAGAGGAGGACGGAACTGATCTGGTGCCCAGTTTTGCAGTGCACTACTCATACCAAGACAAATTGCGCCTACTTGACCTGTTTCATGCACTTATAAAGTTCAGATTGGTGTCCCCAAACAATTGAAAGAACCAAAAATAATAATTCCATGCATAATCAACCGAACTTGAGTGAAGTTGGAGAAAATATTAATGGAATTTGCGGAAAAAAAAAGCGACATAAGATACAATATTTGCCAATATGAGAAAGAAGGTTTGCCGAGAACATTACAATCGAGTAACAACTAACATAATAAGCACACTTTGCGTATGTAAGGGTAGCTTAAAGATCAAAAAAGAAATGGCACAGCATAAAAATTAACTGGTATAATAGTAAGCATGACGTTCGATTTTCAAAAGTCAAGGAAAGCAATTTTGAAAGTACAGTTGCATTGTGAACTTATAATCTCGCTCCATTGCTTCTTATGTAAATAATAATATACAAAGGACCAATATTGTTAGATAAGTTAGTTTATAACCGAAAGTTAGTTATGGCGGTTATGAAAGTTAGTTATTAGTTGGTTATTTCGGTTAATACACCGAATAGACACAATGGTTCAAACATACCGTTTGGAACCTTATAAATATGTATGCATGTATTCGAATTTAGAAGTTAGACGAAATACTTATTCATTAAATACTTTGCAACTATTTTTCGACTTACTAGTATTGGGACAACAATTGGCATCAGAGCAAGCGTTGTATATACGCTCGTTAGATACCAAATACGTAACGAGAAGACCAAGAAACACGTTGGGAACAAGACGTTTTTTGTAAGAACGTGTGTTGTTTTTTTTTTCTTCCAAAGAAAACAACGACTGAATAAGTAATACGCAAGAAGATAGTGCGCGATCTTTTCTGCGTGGGGTTGCAAACGTTGACATCAAACGAGATTGATGGGGTAAAACTTTGTTGGTGACAACGAAAGGGAAAAGGAAGAAATCTCTTGACGTTTACAAGTGGAGCGTGGAACAAGAGTAGAATAAGCGCTGAGGATTGTTTGTGGTTCACTGTTAACGCGACACAGGAAACAAATACACATCGTTTTGGTAAAAAATTAAAAAAAACGAGTGGGTTAAGAACTTTGTGAAACCGGGTTAAACAAGACACAAAGGGAAGGAAGCACGCGGGGTTAAAACGCGAGCAGTGAACATTGTTGTGGAAAGGTTTGGAACGTATAACCGAGAAGGAAAGAGTACTCAAGGATTATTGTGGAAAACGCATCAAGGCGACACAAGGTTACGACAACAACGATAAGGAAACAAAACAAACATATCGTTTGTTTGGTGAAGGATACCGTGAGGGGTATCGAGGATTGTGTGAAGGAAAGGAATTGGATTTCGAAGTAAAAACAGAGACACAAAGTAGATCACTTGGAAGGAGACCGAGAACGACTCAGTTGGGTTGGAAGGATACCGTGAACAAGAAAGGTCTAGGAGACGTTTGTGGAGACGAAATCAAGACACACAAGAGGGAAACAAAGCAACGTGATAGTGTGGTATACCGAGAAAAAGAAAGGAGGAAGAAAATTTTGTTTTGGCTTGTTGGGACAAAACCAACTCGACAACAAAATAAAAGAAAGGAGGTCGTTTTTTTTTTTTTTTTTTTGGTTCGAGGGAAAGCAATTCGAAAACAAAAGGAGACCGAGGGTGTTTGTTAGTGTACGAATTAGATTGGAAACAAAAGTAACAATGAGTCGTTGGTAAACGGTGTTACTAACGCGGAACAAAGGGAATACACTTGTGTTTTAACACAACATCGAGGTCACAAGTTAAATTTTCTGGATTTCTACTTTATTATATTGTATAGAAGTGATTATTTTGTACTATTAGGAAATCCCGAAAACTATTTCTATTCCCGTATTAGTAGAAGTACCATACTAGATAGGAAATTCCCATACGTATTAGAAAGTGAAGATCATAAACACTAATAAGATGGCCGGTGACGATGCAACTAGCGCTACAATAAAACCCGTAACACCTATCGCACAATATCAATGCCCTAAGTTGAAAAACACAAACTACACAGTTTGGGCTATACAAATTAAGGTTATACTAGAGGCACATGGTTTATGGGAAGCGATAGAACCTGATGTGTTTTTTTAGGTCTATAATAAACTACCAAGTTTTAAATTTATATTTTGCCGAACTAACCTATAGACTCTAAACACTAACGAGCAGTGTACCCGGTCAATGTAGATAGTTTCTAGGTAAGCAAGGGTCGTTCACTAGGAGTGAGATTTCTAATATACTAATTCTAGAGGTATTCGACTCTCCTAAACTAACGTAAAGGGGGGTTCAGCCTGAGAGACTGGCACGGGTTTGGTTTTATTCTAACTAAACTAAGATAAACAAACAATACAAGTATGAAGACACCAAAGATAGGAAGAACGGGTTAGCCAAGTCTAATCCATTTTATAGTTATACATGCTTATGTCTACTTATTTTAATTCATTCAATTGTTAATCGGCATATCAATTACGAAATTCTGTCACAATTAAGTAACTAGCCCTCGGGGCGGATATGACGAAAGATCATAGTGACTCGTCTAGCATCAATACTAACTTATTGCTTTAAACCATCTAACCTAGTTCGGTATTACACGCTACTAGTCCTATTAGGTTGTAGACACGTTCCGTTTATGCCAAACAATGATTCCTAATAGAGATTCGGGTTAACACGCATATAACTCAACCAAAGCAACCACAATTACAGGTAGTTAAGTCACATCAATTAAAGTTATAAGGATCATAACCTAGTTACATAGACTTCTACTAGTTATAAGCAATAAACGAGTTTTTATCGACAAGCACCCAATCCAATAACAAAGCAAACACATCGACAAAATCATAAAAACTAATAAAACTTCATAAACATGGCTAACACCTAAGGGTGTTAGCCCATAATCTCTGTAACAAAGTACATAAACATAATCATAACGAATAAAGTATGAAACATAATGAATACGATACGCTAACCGAATGATTAAGTAATATAACAATGATTAGAGATGTTCTTCAAGGATGATTAGGTCTTCAATATTGATCTTCTACTGTTTGGAGAGGCTTTGATCGTCTGGGAATGCCCCTAAGGGTTCCCAAAGATGCCCTAATTCGTTAATGAGTTCGGTATTTATAGATTCTGAAATCTGGGTCGATACGGCGCATCTATAGAGTTAGATGCGCCGCATCTATAAGTAAACGTACCCTCCAAGTCTGAAACTGACCCAATACGGCGCATCTAAAGACAAGATGCGCCTCATCTCCCAATACGGCGCATCTAAAGACCAGATGCGCCGCATCTCCTTCAGATACAGGTAGATCTCCTTTTTCTCTTTCCGTGGCCGCTTGAATCACCTAAAACGGAGTCCGGATGAAGATTTTATGGCCAAAATACGAAAGCATCTTCAAGTGTCGACTTGTAATCTTGACTTCTTCATTAAGCTTCTAATCTCCACTTGATTCCTTGGTAAGGGTTGTGTTTGGCCGATACGGCGCATCGGATTGGTCCGATGCGGCGTATCTGGAGTAGAACAAGTTGGTTCTTCTTCGTTGACCAAAGTTTCATATGCGACGCATGATAAAATCAGATGCGGCGCATGCTTCAAAGTCAGGCAATGGTCTTTAATCTCTTCAACTCAGCAGACTTTTCCAACTTGATTCATTTTGCTCCAATTTCCGTCCGAAATCATTAACATTCACCTAATGCTTGTTTATAACTGAGAATTACAAAAGTAAACGATTAAGTATCAATTCTCATATAAAGTGATATAAAACAAGTCAATACTATAGGATAAATGATGCTAATAATATGTCGTTATTTGATGTCATCAAATATCCCCCCACTTGAACTTTACTTGTCCTCAAGTAAACCTTAGATTAAAACTTATGAAAATGTATCCTGAATAGGATGTATTTTTATAATTAAGCACTTATTCGTTTTATCATAATTGCACAACCAAACACTTAACGAATTAGAAATAAAATAAAATATTTTGATAAAAGCAAATCTAATCGTTTAACTGTCCAGTCGTGACGAATATTCTATCATAAGCTTGGCAAGTATACACATCTCCCCCACTAAAGCCAAGGAGTAACAAGTCTAAAGCGGTAAAAAGGGTTTGAGGCTTATGGGTTAGATCATCCTTTTTAATCTCTATCGATCTCATATTCCAGAAAAGGCGACAAAATCACAAATACATGATCGAATCCACGACCACGATACTTGCAATTGCTCAAATCCTTAACTCGAATAGGCTAAAGATAGGACCAAGTAATCTTCACCAATAATATTATATCAAAAAGGGCGACAAAATCATAAATACATAGTCAAATCCACGACTACGATACTTAAGATTGCTCAAATCCCTAATCTCAATAAATCAAAGGTTTGGATAAAGAATAATATAGGGTATGGATAATATTTGGGATATAAATTGGTGTAAAATGAAAAATAAACAAAACAAATAGATTAAAATCCTAAGTGTGGTTAATCACTTTCCCAACCATCCCATGAATAAGACTCATATCATTGAATAACTCACGCTTTAATACTTGAAACACACGCTTTAGGTAGACACGAATTATACTCAATAAAATCTCAATCAAAGAATAAACCTTAGTTGGCGTTCCCATAACTGCCAACTCCCATTCAATCCATAGATATAATATACAACAAATAGTAGCCATATGAACCACTTACATAACTTTACATTGTTGGTTTAACAAACTTCCAACTTTCTTCTTTCTTTTTCTTTTCTTATTTTTCTCTCTTTTTTTTTTCTTTTTTTTTTCTTTTTTAAAAAAAAAAAAAAAAACTAATAAAAACATTAATGGTGTAAAATTTCACCACTTCACCATCACAAAAAAAATCTTCATAACTTCAGATATAAAAATAATAGTGAAAGTAGTAAACACACGAAAATAAACTAAAAGTTATACAATATTTACTTTCTTACCAATTGCATTGTGCAATTTCCCGACCTAACCAAAGATAATGAATTACGCACGCGAACACAGGTAATGTAAGGAAACACACTTTGCCTAAAGCAATTAACCAACCACGGATTTTAATCTACAGGGTAGGCTAAGGTGTAAAGGTGTAACGAAACATTTTAACAAAGGTGTAAGAAACGAAAGGAATGGCTCTGAGTGTTTTTCTAGGGGTATCTTACTCTAAAAGTGAGAGTAACAAAAGGTTTATACGGGGGTTAACTAACCAGTGTAGTTAGTTAATAACACATAACATATAAGGCTTTTTGGGTGTAATCCTAGAAATTTACCGCTTTAGACAAGTCATTCCAATTATATAATATAATACTTATTATGGTGGTCTCGAATAGTATACAAGCCAAGTTCTAAAGTTTACAAGTCACCGGCACACTCATAGATTTGTGAGTTTTGATAAATTCACAATTTTTGAAAATAACGTCATGTGTGCAGCTATGCAACTTAGATTAAACAAAAATATGCTAGAAAAATTTTAAATTTAAGCATATTAAGTACATATTAAGCATATTTTTGAAAAATAAGGACAAGTAAACGTTCTAATTCTCCATCCCCCCACTTAAGTTAAACAACGTCCTCGTTGTTTGTATTTGAAATTAAAAACAAGAGATAGAAAGAATTAGAACGGAGAACTCCCCTGAGATTTGCTCGGTATGATCTTCCAATGTAAGTGTGCGAGCGTATAAAATGCGGGAGTCCATCAACATCTTCAATATTCCGGACCTGTAAAAATATAGAGACCACAGGAAAAACAAATCTCGAGAAACATCTCATTAATCATCGGTTAGAAAACGATAAACAAAAGAAAAACAAAGAACTGTATTCAATTCTGGCAGGTCGATACGCCGTATCTAAAAAGATAGATACGCCGCATTGATGTCAGCAAAACAGTTCGGACTAAAGTATTCCAGATGATTCGATACGCCGTATCCATAGGGGTTGGATACGCCGCATCGAAGGCCTGGGACAGACTCGACAGAAAATTAAATTGACATAAATTAAAAAGATAAGCATGGGTTGCCTCCGATACGCCGCTTGTTTTTGTTCGAGTCACGAGCCTGACTGCACCCTAATTTTCGGATTGTCAATCTTAATTATTACCTGAGAGATAAACAACCAAGAAAACTAGCAGTAACCAGGAATTTTTTTTTTTAATAAAATTTAAACACACACAAAAGATTAAAAAAAAAACGAAAAATATTTTTGGGGTCACGGAAAATCGATACGCCGTATCTAACAGACAATAGATACGCCGTATCGACATAAGTTAATACGCCGTATCCAACAGACAATGGATACGCCGTATTATCTTCCTGCAACATTTTTTTATAAAAATTTAAAAGCAAATTTTTTTTTTTTTTTTTTTTTTTTTTTTTTTTTTTTTTTTTTTTGCCACAGAACGTCAATGCGTCGCATTCACAGACAAGAATGCGCCGTATTGAAACCAGAAAGATGCGCCGTATTCACAGACAAGAATACGCCGTATCTCCCTTCTGAGACAGACACACAGAATATAAACAAACTAACAGGTAAACAAAACAAACACAAACATAAAAATACCAATAAAACTAGTAAAAAGATAAATTCACTCCCCGGCAACGGCGCCAAAAACTTGATGTGTTTTTTTAGGTCTATAATAAACTACCAAGTTTTAAATTTATATTTTGCCGAACTAACCTATAGACTCTAAACACTAACGAGCAGTGTACCCGGTCAATGTAGATAGTTTCTAGGTAAGCAAGGGTCGTTCACTAGGAGTGAGATTTCTAATATACTAATTCTAGAGGTATTTGACTCTCCTAAACTAACGTAAAGGGGGGTTCAGCCTGAGAGACTGGCACGGGTTTGGTTTTATTCTAACTAAACTAAGATAAACAAACAATACAAGTATGAAGACACCAAAGATAGGAAGAACGTGTTAGCCAAGTCTAATCCATTTTATAGTTATACATGCTTATGTCTACTTGTTTTAATTCATTCAATTGTTAATCGGCATATCAATTACGAAATTCTGTCACAATTAAGTAACTAGCCCTCGGGGCGGATATGACGAAAGATCATAGTGACTCGTCTAGCATCAATACTAACTTATTGCTTTAAACCATCTAACCTAGTTCGGTATTACACGCTACTAGTCCTATTAGGTTGTAGACACGTTCCGTTTATGCCAAACAATGATTCCTAATAGAGATTCGGGTTAACACGCATATAACTCAACCAAAGCAACCACAATTACAGGTTAGTTAAGTCACATCAATTAAAGTTATAAGGATCATAACCTAGTTACATAG
Organism: Artemisia tridentata subsp. tridentata; assembly: GCA_021014915.2. Classification (NCBI taxonomy): domain Eukaryota; kingdom Viridiplantae; phylum Streptophyta; class Magnoliopsida; order Asterales; family Asteraceae; genus Artemisia; species Artemisia tridentata. The sequence continues at coordinate 9,688,753 of CP139509.1, forward strand.
ACTTCTACTAGTTATAAGCAATAAACGAGTTTTTATCGACAAGCACCCAATCCAATAACAAAGCAAACACATCGACAAAATCATAAAAACTAATAAAACTTCATAAACATGGCTAACACCTAAGGGTGTTAGCCCATAATCTCTGTAACAAAGTACATAAACATAATCATAACGAATAAAGTATGAAACATAATGAATACGATACGCTAACCGAATGATTAAGTAATATAACAATGATTAGAGATGTTCTTCAAGGATGATTAGGTCTTCAATATTGATCTTCTACTGTTTGGAGAGGCTTTGATCGTCTGGGAATGCCCCTAAGGGTTCCCAAAGATGCCCTAATTCGTTATTGAGTTCGGTATTTATAGATTCTGAAATCTGGGTCGATACGGCGCATCTATAGAGTTAGATGCGCCGCATCTATAAGTAAACGTACCCTCCAAGTCTGAAACTGACCCAATACGGCGCATCTAAAGACAAGATGCGCCTCATCTCCCAATACGGTGCATCTAAAGACCAGATGCGCCGCATCTCCTTCAGATACAGGTAGATCTCCTTTTTCTCTTTCCGTGGCCGCTTGAATCACCTAAAACGGAGTCCGGATGAAGATTTTATGGCCAAAATACGAAAGCATCTTCAAGTGTCGACTTATAATCTTGACTTCTTCATTAAGCTTCTAATCTCCACTTGATTCCTTGGTAAGGGCTGTGTTTGGCCGATACGGCGCATCGGATTGGTCCGATGCGGCGTATCTGGAGTAGAACAAGTTGGTTCTTCTTCGTTGACCAAAGTTTCATATGCGACGCATGATAAAATCAGATGCGGCGCATGCTTCAAATTCAGGCAATGGTCTTTAATCTCTTCAACTCAGCAGACTTTTCCAACTTGATTCATTTTGCTCCAATTTCCGTCCGAAATCATTAACATTCACCTAATGCTTGTTTATAACTGAGAATTACAAAAGTAAACGATTAAGTATCAATTCTCATATAAAGTGATATAAAACAAGTCAATACTATAGGATAAATGATGCTAATAATATGTCGTTATTTGATGTCATCAGAACCTAAGGAAAACACGCAAGTAGATGATAAGAAGGACAAGGCAACGACGGCCTTCCTATATCAAGCGTTGACCGAAGATGTGATTTTACAAGTAGCGGGTTGTAAAACGGCAAAGGAACTATGGGAATCGTTAAAAAAGAGACACGTTGGAGAAGAGAGAGTGCAGCAAGCACGGTTACAATCATTGATGATTGGGTTTCAAACACTTCAAATGAAGGAAGACGACACGGTGGATGCATTTACGGCTAAACTAAACGGCTACGCCACTAAGGCAAAAGAATTAGGGAAAACTTTGGATGAATCATTCAAATAGTAGCATCCATAGAACAAACAAATGATCTCGACGATATCACCTTAGATGAGATCACTGGAAAACTCAAGGCATTTGAGGAAAGGATAAAGCTCCGGAAAGGAGGACAAGTGGAAAGCCAGGAAAACTTATTATTCGCACATGGCGAACACTCGGGAAAAGGAAAGCGATTTAGTAAACGCGGAGGTAGATCAAAATTTTCACGAGAAAACTGGCAGAAAAATAGAAACACATATAACTCAAAGGGAGGAAACTCAACTCACAAAGGAAACTCAAATAGGAATAAAGGTGAGTGGGATTTGAGTAAAGTACGATGTTTCAAGTGTCAAAAACTTGGACATTATAAGAAAGACTGTAGAGGAACATCGACAACTCAGGAACAATCAAACCTTATCTTAGAAGACGATGAACCATCACTATTAATGACTACACACGAAACAGAACACGAGGAATATTTGTTAAATGAAGGACAAATTCAACCCGGAAAATATGCTTCAACGGATGCAAGCATATGGTATTTAGACAATGGTGCAAGTAACCATATGACGGGAACCAAGAGTCATTTTAGGGATATTGACGAAAGTGTAACAGGACGTGTACGTTTTGGAGATGGATCGTATGTACAGATAAAGGGTAGAGGCTCTACATTGTTAGGATGTAGAAACCAGGAACAGAAGTTAGTATCGAATGTATACTATATACCAAAACTCAAGAACAACATACTAAGTCTAGGACAACTTACGGAGATAGGTTGTAAGGTCATCATGGATGGAAACAAGTTGACTTTGTATGATAAGAATAAGAAGTTGTTGATGAAGGTAGAAAAATCTAAGAATCGACTTTACAGTATTAGATTACAAACAGAAGCACCTATATGTCTCTTAGCAAATGTAGATAACCAAGCATGGTTATGGCACGCTAGATTAGGTCATCTGAACTTTGACAATATCAACAAGATGACTAGGAAGGGTCTAGTAGAAGGAATACCAAGAATAAATCATGCCGGACAGATTTGCGATGCATGTTTATTAGGAAAACACAGTAGAACACCTTTTCCAAATCAAGCTAAATTCAGATCAAAGAACCCGTTGGACTTAGTATACGAAGACCTCTGTGGTCCTATAAGTCCAGCCACACACTCTGGCAAGAAACTCATTTTCTTGTTAGTGGACGACTGTACACGTTTCATGTGGGCCTACTTTCTGACGTCGAAAGATCAGGCATTTAGTACTTTCAAGGAATTTAGACAACAGATTGAAATGGAGATGAGAATGAAATTAAGGATGCTAAGAACAGATAGAGGAGGTGAATTTACATCTAATGAATTCACCAAGTACTGTAAGAAAAATGGAATAGCACGACAGTTGACAGCACCTTACTCACCACAACAAAATGGAGTAGTGGAGAGAAGAAATAGGACAGTGTTATCAACTACGAGGAGTATGATGAAAGCAATGAAGTTACCATTAACTTTTTGGGCGGAAGCAGTTAGACACGCTATTTATATACTCAACAGGGTACCTACACGAGCCCTGGTAGATAAAACCCCATATGAGGCACTCTACAACAGAAAACCGAATCTGGAAAACCTAAGAATATTCGGATGCACAGCTTATGCCAAGATAACAATACCTCACCTGAAGAAGCTGGATGATAGAAGCATACCAATGATTTACTTAGGAGTAGAGGAAGGATCAAAAGCATGTAGGTTATATGATCCAATAGCAAAGAAGAAACACGTTAGTAGGGATGTAAAGTTTATGGAAACAAAACCGTGGGATTGGGATAAAAATGGAGAGGAAACAAGTACACAAGACTCATTTTGGTCAAGTTTTGTGGTAGAAGGAGTTGACAATGAAAAACCTACACCAGTCAACGCAGAAAACAATGATAATATATATCAGGAACAGGATCCATTCCCTGACTCACCAATCACCCCACCTACATACACTTACAACCCACACTCAGAAGAGGAAGAAGAAGAAGCTACTAATAGTTCAATTAGGAGCTCAGGAACAGGATTTGATGATACACCAATACGAGGCTTCAAAAAGATAACGGAAGTATATAGGGATGCACGTGAAGTTGAAACTGAAAGTTACTATTTACGGAAGAAGAACCACGTAATTACAAGGAGGCATCAACGGATAAGAAATGGATTGAGGCCATGGAGATTGAATTGGATTCAATCAGCAAGAATAACACATGAACTCTTACTACCTTGCCTGAAAATCAGAAGGCAATAGGACTTAAATGGGTTTTTAAAACCAAAAGGGATGCAAAAGGAAAGATCATCAAATACAAGGCACGGTTAGTAGCAAAAGGATATGTACAAGAACAAGGAATAGACTTCGATGAAGTATTTGCACCAGTTGCTCGGATAGAGACAGTTCGGTTGATATTAGCATTAGCAGCATATCATGGTTGGCAAGTACATCACTTAGATGTAAAATCAGCATTTTTACATGGAGAATTGAAGGAAGAAGTCTACGTTACACAATCTGAAGGATTTATTCAACAAAGAAACTCAGGGAAAGTCTATAAGCTTACTAAAGCTTTATATGGCTTAAGACAAGCACCAAGAGCTTGGAATGTGAAGCTTGATCAAACCTTAAAATCATTAGATTTTAAGAAGTGTAATCTCGAACAAGCAGTTTATACGAAGAGAAGCAAGACTTCTACACTTATAGTTGGAGTCTACGTAGATGATTTGATAATCACAGGCACTCCAAAGAAGGAAATAGAAGTATTTAAATCCCAGATGGAAGATGAATTTGAAATGAGCGACTTAGGGTTGTTAGCTTATTACCTTGGGATAGAAGTTACACAGACAGGAGGAGAGATTACAATCAAGCAAACAGGTTATATTAACAAGATCTTTAAAGAAACAAGTATGATGGATAGTAATGATACGAAGATACCAATGGATCCCGGTACTAAGTTGGTCAAGGCGGAAGATGGAAACTCAGTTGACGCAACTTATTACAGAAGCTCAGTGTTGTAAAAATCGGATTTATCGGCCGATAAATCGGTGATAAATCGCTTATCGGGCTTTGACTGCAATGAAAAGTTTGTTATAGGCTCAATATCTCGCCCTGGTCAAAATTCGGTCAATATCGGGACTTTTCGGTCATTTCGGTCAACTAAAAAAGTTGACTTTTTCAATTTTTTTTTTACTAAACACTGAGCGGGACTTTTTTTTTTACTAAAAGGCTGAGCGGGATTTTTTAGTTTTTTAGGGCATAATTTTTAGTTTTAGGTCAAAAAGTTCAACTCATCTCTCTCACCAAGCTATCCACCTCCGGCGGCTCCACCGGCCAATCCACCTCCGGCGACTCCACAGCCGGCCATTCCACTGCTCCGGTATGTTTCTTCTTTCTTTTTTCTTCCGATTTCATTACTCTTTAAGTCTTTATTCTTTAATTAAATATTTCCTTTTAGTTTTTTTTCTGATATTATAATTTTATAATGCAATTAGTTGTAATTTATGAGTTTATATTTTGTCCTTTTTTATCAGTTTAGTTAGTTTAGTTTGTCCTTTTTTAATTTCTCAGTTTATATTTCTAAGTTTAGTTTATATTTTTCCTTTTTATATTTTTATCAGTTTATATTTATGATAATTTATCAGTTTAATAAGTTTAATTTGTCAGTTTTGATACTTTATGAGTATACTAGTCTAGTTTATTTATGATAAAGTAATAATTTCTCATTTTCTCAGTTGATCAGTTTAAAACCCGAAGATGGCATCTGGACCATCTGGTTCTGGGAGTTCACCATCCATTGACTCAATGGCTTGCAGACCTAAAAGAAAATCTAATGATGTTGGTTGGGAGTATTGTGTTTGCCTAGATCCAAAAAACTATCAGCTAGTCAAATGCACGTTGTGTGGAAAAGTGATGACTGGAGTTACAAGATTGTGTTTGCCTGGAGTATTGTGTTAATATTATTTTTTAAATAATTTCTTTTATAATTTATAGTCTCCGATAAATCCTCGATATATCGCCGATACGTCCGATAAATCGCTTATTGGGGGTCGACCGATAACATACCGATAACAGATATTTACAACCTTGCAGAAGCTTAATTGGAAGTCTCAGGTACTTACTACATACAAGACCAGATCTTAGTTACTCAGTCAGACTACTCAGCAGATTTATGCAAGACCCGAAGGATCATCACCTGAAGGCAGTGAAGCAAGTAATCCGATACCTCAAAGGAACAAAGGAGCATGGCATAATACACAAGAAAGAAGGCGGCTGCAAGATTACAGGTTACAGCGACAGTAGTTATGGAATCAACACCGATCAAGGAAAAGGAACTACTGGGATAGTATTTTATTTTGGAGAATCGCCTATTACCTGGTGTACTCAGAAGCAACCAACAGTGGCGCTCTCATCATGTGAATTAGAATTCATGGCAGCTACTGGAGCAGCATGTCAAGCCTTATGGTTAAAACGACTACTTAGTGAATTAATTGGATGGGAAGAGAAAAGGATAACGCTGAAAGTCGACAACATTTCAGCAATAGCACTCATCAGGAACCCAGTTTTTCATGGAAGAAGCAAGCACATCGACATTCGCTATCATTTCATTCGTGAATTCGTAGAAAATGGGCACATCAATGTGGAACACGTCAGTGGAGAACTACAAAGAGCAAATATTCTAACGAAAGCTCTACCAAGATTGAAGTTTGTGACTATGTGACAAATGCTCGGAGTTCAAGACTTAGGATGAAGCAACGATCAAGATTAAGGAGGAGAATGTGAACTTATAATCTCGCTCCATTGCTTCTTATGTAAATAATAATATACGAAGGACCAATATTGTTAGATAAGTTAGTTTATAACCGAAAGTTAGTTATGGCGGTTATGAAAGTTAGTTATTAGTTGGTTATTTCAGTTAATACACCGAATAGACACAATGGTTCAAACATACCATTTGGAACCTTATAAATATGTATGCATGTATTCGAATTTAGAAGTTAGACGAAATACTTATTCATTAAATACTTTGCAACTATTTTTCGACTTACTAGAATTGGGACAACATGCATTACCTAAGAAGAATAAATAATGTAAATTTAATGCTTCAAACCTGATACACCACCGCCTTTGACAGTGCAATTAACATCCAGAAGACCCAACGTTTTTGTCTCAGTAAGAGGACAAAGAAGAGCAGCTCGTTGATCAAGCATCGGGAAATAGACATCAAACTGATTGTCATTTATGAGAAATTTACCCTCACCAAGTTCAATCCAGACACGGGCAATACTACATTTCCTTTTTCCAGCAGTCCCATAATCCCTACCCTGACTATCAACTTGTCTAACGCGTACATTGGCAATTTCCTCTTTCTTCTGCCGCTCTATGTCAGCTCTTGTGGACTTACGGGTGTTCTTTTCATAACGCATATCCTCAATTGTGCTTAGCGGGGGCATTCCAGGAACATCATCCAAGTCCTTGAGGGCTATTAAACTGTGAAGCATGTCATCTGTGATTCCCGAGGCAGCAATTAAGTCGCCAAATGCATGATCTGGGCCTGTGGTCAAGCATTATGATTATGCACCATATATAGACAATAGTTAAAGAGCATTATACTGCAACAGCAAAAAAAAAAAAAAAAAAAAAAAAAAAAAAAAAAAAAAAAAAAAAAAAACACTAGAGCTAGCCGGAATGAACTTTGGCCTCTCACTAAGTAATGCTTTTGAGGTGAGCGGACATGTTTCCGAGATGGAAACTAGGAAAATGTATTGCTTGGTGCCTCGGTTCACTTATTTTTCTTTCAATTCAACAGAAAAGGGTCCTTGGTTATATGTTGATGCACTAACATCACGAGACTGACAATACCTAATAGTTTTAGGCATTATCCATTTGGATGTTACCTAAAACTTACTTGTTTAGTATTTTGCATTCCGAATCTTAAGTATGGAAAGCTGGCATAGATAGAACTCTTAACTTTTAGAGCCATTATAAACTAAGAGAATCTTAAATGTTCAAGTCACACGCATATGAATCTAACAGGAGCATACATATATATAATTCACATGTTGCAGAAGCCTAGTTAGTGAGCTGCCCAACAACAATTTGGTGAACCAGACAGCCGCACAGTAGATCAAAAAATCAGCGTATGGCACAGGTGGGATCAAAACAACTTTAAATCAGCACACAAACAAAACAAAACCGTTACCTAAACATCAAATTTTATGTTTTATTCAAGTTTTGTTTGTGGGAAATAGACATCGAACTAAAAATATTCAGTCAATATTTAAAATTTCAATGAACATCAATCATATAAAACTAGACAAGTAATAAACAATCATGTTGCACTTAAAAGCATCAATGACGTGTAAACCTCCTCAGGTAAAACCGTCTCTTAGCAAATAGGTTAAACAGAACCATCACTCTTTCACTGTGTAGTCAATTTCGCCGAAATACCACTGGTATTTCGGATTTCAGAGGTCCACCGAAATACCAGTTTGACCGAAATTTCAAAAAAGTCAAACCGAAATTTTCGGTGATATAGACCAAAATTTGACCGAAATTTTGACTTTTTGACCAAAATTTGACCAAAATTGACCGAAATTTTGACTTTTTTATATATTTTATATAATATATTTTATATATTATATAAAATATATAAAATATTAATATTTAAAATTACCGAAATACCACCAAAATTTCAAAAATTTCGTATCTCGGTCCTTGACCGAAACACCGAAAATTTTGTCCTTAACTACTTAGCTCTTTCAAGTGCACACTTGTGTTATTCATTTTTAACTTCAAAAAAAAATTATTTTTTACAAATTAGATGTAATAAATAAATAACAGTATATATTAGACGAACTTCTTTCCTAAAGCTATTAGATTGTCAAGACTTGTTTGGATTGCAGTTCCAAACTATGATACAAATGATTATATGATGTTGTTTGAAAAGCCGAATACAATGGACTTGTCAAATCCTTGAGGTTTCAACTTAAAATGGTCAAATTCCGTATCCCATGCCATTCAATAGGGACAGAACCAGGGTGCGTCCTACGTCAGAGGACACCCATGGATTTTTGCAGCATGGTGTTAATTTTTGTAAAAAACTCTATTTTTCCTATATGCACCCGGTCCAAAAAAATTGTCTATTTAGTTTTTTCTTAAATGCACCTAGTCAATCTATGTCAGTGTTCCGTCCCGTCCTGCATACCAATGTAGAATGGTTAATAATTTGTTTTGTGTTGTTAAACAAGGTCCACAGCCAATCATTCTACATACCAACATCGCAAAAATTAAACCTAAACTACACTAAGGCAATTCATTCCCATCACTAGTCTATGACGGTAATGTTAGGCTAACAACTTAAAACGCTCAAATTTCTTATCCTACCAATATGGGACGGATAATCATTTGTGTTGATAACCAAGGAAAATCGCACAAATTAAAGCTAAACTGAGTTATGGAAAATCGCTCCTAGTACAAGTCTTTATGACATTCATCTTAGGCTAAGAAAAAGTTGAACATAGTACTAAGGTCCACGGATAATTTTTTTTTTTTTTTTTTTTTGGTTAAAAATGGTCCGCAGCTAATCATTCTACATACCAACATCGCAGAAATTAACCTAGTACTAGTCTATGACATTAATCTTATTAGGCTAACAACAAGTTGAAAGCAGGGGAAAAAAGGTGAGGTATACCGGCATTAAGTACATGAGATAAAAACAGAACCTTCTGAAACGAGATCTGTAATCGAGCATCACAATCTTTGATCTTCTTATCTTTTTCTCCAACCGTCGCCTACCACCAGCCGCCGCCGCCGCTGCCTTAATCACCCACCACTAGCCGCCACTAATTCTCCAACCCACCCACCAGCCGCTGCTGCCTTAACCGCCCTTGTGAAACGAGCCGAACTGCTGACTTGTTAAGGAATTTGTTTATGGTGATGAACAAAGGAAAAGAGTTTGTGTTTGATGTTTCATGTAGATGTAAGTTTGTTGTTTTTAGGGGCATGTTTGTCGGAGATTATAATATCTTATTTGAAAAATAAAAAATAATAATAATAATAATATTCAACAGTTAATTTTGTCAAACATACCCTTAATAGTGTGGTCTAAATGAGTCGGTGTTGACTATTACGTAGTATGTTATATATGCTAAAGTCGCACACATAAAATGAGTAAATTACATCTTCATCCTTGTGAAACGAGATCTGAAAAAAGTGGGTGAAGGAAATGTTTTATAAGTATTAACTTGGAATATTTTTTGAGATCTAGTTGTGAATTTTGAAAAATATATGTTAGAATGTCATGTTGGTTAAATACACAAAAGTAATCTTTTGAGTAAATTACAAAGATGGTCCCTGTGGTTTGCGTTGACTCACACTCTTGGTCCCTTGACTTTTTTTTTGCACTTACAGCCACCAACTCTAAAACCCTTAATACTAAGAGTCCCTTGACCAAACGGACGTTATATTTGATCGTTAAACCCTTATACACGAGGGTATATTCATCATTTTAGTCACCCTCGTCTCATTTCACTTAACCAGTACAATAATATAAATACATACTCTCTCTCATAATCCACCGCCCACAATTACAAATTTCCTTTAAAAAAACCAGTACACCACCACAATCGACCACCATAACCCTCCTCCACCTTGAAAACCATTATAGTCACAAACGAAAAATATCCCAATAAAGATTATTGTGTTTTGTTATTGAGAATAAAATGCTTGAAGTTTGGTGTGAATCGATTGGGTTGTAGCTTTGGTTTAGAGCTATAATTTTGCTGAAGAGAGTAGCTTCGATTGGGTTGTAGCTTTGGTGTGAATCGATTGGGTTGTAGCTTTGGTTTAGAGCTATAATTTTGCTGAAGAGAGTAGCTTCGATTGGGTTGTAGCTTTGGTGTGAATCGATTGGGTTGTAGCTTTGGTGTGAATCGATTGGGTTGTAGCTTTGGGTTGTAGCTTTGGTGTGAATCGATTGGGTTGTAGCTTTGGTTTGTTAGACCCGTTTCCCGGGTGCTTGGACCCCACCCTAGATGAAAGTGGATAAAGACCTTATGTGATTGGCCAGTCAACTAATGTTGCGTTGTGGTCAAGCCTAATAGTCAAAATATGACTAATGTAGTTATATATACAATATGATGCATAACTAAAGGGACTTAGGTTGCCAAGTGTTATATGTGTTATAAGTTAGTTGTGGCTAAAATAGAAGGAAAGGAACTTGAGGGGCCATTCTTGCCAAATGGCCAAACTTGCCACCTAACTAAATATATCTAGGAAAGTCTAGACTTTTTCATATTATTCTTGAGTGTTGATGAGGCCGGTTCTAGAGATAGAAAAGAGAGGGAAATGATGAAGGTGGAGGTACTATGATGATGGTTATTCAATGGCATGATCCCTAGCTTGATTTCCCAAGTAAGTAATCTCTATACCTTGTCTATTTTGAGGAATTGAGAAGTTAGGGTTTATGAACCCTAACTTGGGGAAGATGAGTAAATGGTGGGATTGATCATCATATAATCAATATATGATTATATGATGATTAGTGTTGTTAGAGATAAGCTAATGGTTGTATAAACCATTTTTATGATTATTATGTTATGTGTTAAGTGTTGTATGATGTTATAAATTAGGGTGTTATGAGGATGATGATGATGATGGAAGATGATGATGATGATGATGATGATGATGATGGAAGATGATGATGTTGTTCTTGTTATTGTTTAGCTTGGATTAAGGTAAGTAAAATGATGATAACATGTGTTATATGGATTTCTATCATATATGTGTTAGGTATGTTTGATGTCAAGTGATATGGAATTGGAATATGCTCATGTGATGCCATGAATGAAGCTTATGTGATGAGTTGATGTTATGAAATATGATGATGTTATGTGTTAGATGAGACTTGGGTAGTAGCCCATAAAGTAAGTGTTTTATGTATATGATGTTTATGTGTGGATTGAAGTATAATGATATGTTATGGTCGTTTTACTTGCTAAGCCTTTGTGCATACAGCTTAGTTGTCTAACCGTTTTGTAGGTTGGCATGTTTATATAGACGGCTTGGACGTAAGGATTAAGGATTTGGGTATGCGAGATGAAGGTAGTTGAGAGGATCTACTAACTTGATACACTGAGGTGGTTAAACCTTGTGACTTTGTGTATATGATATGTTGTGTTAATATGATTAAGTATACGGAATCTACTTAAGCACACTTAGAAGGTTATTTGTTTCATGAAAATGGAACAGTTATGTTTATGAACAATGAAAGCTTAACACCAAACGATTCAATATTATTCAAGATAATACGAGTGATCTTCAATATCACTAGGGTTACAAAGACCTTGAATCTTATATTCTTAATAGTTATGAAAGTTCTAAGTTAAGCACTATCAAAGATATTTTTACTATTAGACACATACATGAGATTCTAGAGATTGTTATCACTTAGACTAAGATCTTCTTTTATAGTGCAAGAAGATCTTTTACAACAATATTACTTTAAGTCATGACGAGCTACTAGCTCAATTAATGTCTAATACTTGAGTACCTTATCCTATGTTATGTGTAAGAAGATAATGAAACATATCTCTTACACATTCAACTTGTAACTAGACATATCTTAGATAGTATACAAATTGATCACTCAACTGATGACACAACAAAAAGATATTTTGCTACTAAACACTTTTGACTTTTGTGTACTTATCCTTTAAGCAGCAGTATGACCAGCAGCTTCATGAGTCATCAACAGAATACACTAGCAGTAGTATGGTTACGGCAGCAGGTTATTAACACTAGCAGCAGGTTGTTAACACTAGCAGCAGGATTGACTAAACTAGCAGCAGCATCAGTACACTAGCAGCAGCAACACACTTAGAGATTTTCCCGATAATTAAACCTCAGAATATTTAATTCCCAACAATCCTCCCCTAAACATGTGAACCCATTTCAACATGTTTTCTGAATTAAATGAGGAATTGTGAAGATCTTTCAAACACTTGATAGTCAGACCCTTGATCTCAACTTTCTTCTATTCTGTGAGCTTAAAATCTATCTCAGTAACTCATCTACTTTCTTTTCTTTGACTTCAGTAATATTGATAACAAGAGGCAATGATGCTGTGTATCTTGGATGACAATTGAAACTGAAAGTTGTTAGATAGAACTTTCTCCTTGTGAAATGCTTCATCCCTTCTGAATATATAAAATACTCCAGCTCTGTTCTTGTCATTTTCAACCTCTATATCATCATCTTGTATGCTCTTGTCTTCCCTGAATTCTAAGCATACTTTCTTTCTTTATTGGTTAATCTTCCTCCCCTGATTTAATTATCTCTTCTGAGCTTTGAAGATTTTCTCACCATGTACCCAAAATGTATCATCCCTTGGGGCAAAGAACCTTTCATTCCTCCTTTCCTCCCCTGTTTGGAAGATCTCTCCCAATTATCTGATCTACCAATTAGAACTTGTTGTCAGACAATATTGTACATGTAGCCATCAATTCCTTAAAAGTTAGTGAGCTGCCCTCATCACTTCTAGGTGTGTAACCTCCTATGAGAGGTGAATCATGGGGCAATAACTCATAATCCATCATGTGATGGTTCCTGAGCCATTTTTATTCCAAAAATCCTTTTGAAGAAAAATCTTGACTTTTAGCAGTATGCATATGATTTTATTATTTGAAAATCATACTGCTTCCAACCATGTTGAAGGGATTAAGTGTAGTTACAGACACTTAATCAGAATTTCGGTTTAAAGTAACCTCTGGTTGTGTAAGAACCAATGTTTTCAGTTATCAATAACTGCCTGTGTACAGATAAACTCATTCAAAGAGCTTTCCCGACAGGGTTTCCAGCTCATAGCATTTGTTGCCTCTAACACAAGTGTTAGATTCACTTTTGCTAGCTGTTCTTTCTATCAGATATCCTGAGATTAACACATTATACTTTAAAGTATAAAATGATAGAAAGTGAGTTGTATCAGTTACTATCTGATCAACTAAGCCATCAAGTCAATGTGAAATATGATACTCCGTAACAAGGTTTCAAGAAAGCAGTTTTAAAGAATTAATTAACTTAGGTGTAAACCTTAGTTAAGAATTCCCAAACTCAGTCCATCATAAACCTGTTATGTAAGCAACTAAGGATCCATCCAGCTGCTTCCATTGCACATTTGACTTCTCATGTTTGTTCAATGTTCATACCTGAAATAGTTAGCACAAAACCAAGAAACAAAATGCAAAGCATGTGTTTTTATAGCAGTATCATAGAATGACTAACAATATGAACTTAACAAACAAAGATTTGTACTAGTAGTACAATCTTTTAACTAGCAGTAGGTTGTAAAATCCTAGCAGCAGAATAAAAAATTTATGTACAAAAACACATCATACTTGAAAAAATTTAAAGGTTAAGCATTCCAATACTTGCTACCAAGTACTGAAACCTTCCAACATCAAAAGCTTTTGTTAGAAGATCTGCAAAGTTATGTTCTGAAGCTATTTTCATTACTTGAATTAACCTTTTCTCATTGCAGTCTCTAATAAAATGATGTCTAATTTCAATGTGTTTTGTTTTAGAATGATGCACTGGATTTTTAATAATGCAAATTGTACTACTATTATCAATATGAATGACAGTATGTAAGAAATTGTACCCATAGTCAAGTAATTAGTTTTGAAGCCATAGAACTTGAGCACAGCAACTTGCAGCAGCTACATATTCAGCTTCAGTTGTTGAATTAGCCACAATGGTTTGCTTCTTACACTGCCATGAGACAAGTCTACATCCAAGGAATTGACATCCTCCTGTTGTTGACATTCTGTCCAAGCTAGCACCAGCATAATCACTGTCTGAGTATGCTACCAAGTCAAAAGGTGACTCCCTAGAATACCATAGACCCAACCTTGGTTGACCCTTAAGATATCTAAAAATTCTCTTGACTGCAGTTAAATGAGAAACCTTTAGAGTTACTTGAAATCTTGCACAAGCACAAACAGAGAACATGATGTCAGGTCTTGATGATGTAAGATACATCAAAAAGCCTATCATAGATCTGTATGTGTGTACATTCACATTATCTCCATCTAAGTCTTTAAGAAGTGGCTTCTCAGAGTCCATTGGTGTGCTTGCCACTTTTGAATCAGCAAATTGAAATTTTCTAAGTATTTCTGCAACATACTTGTCTTGTGAGATAAATATGCCTTCAGATGATTGCTTAACTTGCAGATCCAAAAAGAATGTGAGTTCTCCCATAGAACTCATCTGAAACTTATCATGCATAAGCTTCTCAAATTCTAAACACATCTCCTTCCTTGTAGATCCAAAGATAATGTCATCCACATACACCTGCACTAACAGAAGATCTTTCTTGTGCTGTTTGATGAAAAGTGTCTGATCAATCTTTCCTCTTTGAAATCCATTCTCTATTAAGTAGGAAGCTAGTGTTGCATACCAAGTTCTTGGTGCCTGATGAAGGCCATATAGAGCTTTCACTACTCTGTACACTCTGTCTGGATGGTCAGGATCAATGAAACCAGGAGGTTGTGAAACATATACCTCTTCTTCAATAGTTCCATATAAAAATGCACTCTTGACATCCATTTGATAAACTGTGAATCCTAAAAATGAAGCATAAGCCAAAAATAATCTAATGGCTTCAATCCTTGCTACAGGAGCAAAAACTTCTTCATAGTTTATCCCTTCTTCTTATGTGTATCTGATGACATCAAATAACGACATATTATTAGCATCATTTATCCTATATTATTGACTTGTTTTATATCACTTTATATGAGAATTGATACTTAATCATTTACTTTGTAATTCTCAGTTATAAACAAGCATTAGGTGAAAGTTAATGATTTCGGACGGAAATTGGAGCAAAATGAATCAAGTTGGAAAAGTCTACTGAACTGAAGGAAGATGCGCCGTATCATTCTTGATAGATACGTTGTACATAAAGACTTAGACGAATCTGAGACCATTGCCTGACTTTAAAGAATGCGCCGCATGTATTTATCTCATGCGCCGCATATAAAACCTTGGTCAACGAAGAAGATCTGACTTATCTACTCCAGATACACAGTATGACATTCCTAACATACGGCGCATCAATCTCAAGACTTCACCAAAGATTATCCAAGATACTGAAGGACATGCGCCGCATAAAGATACAAGTTACGCCGCATCTGAAGACGGTGAACGAATATTCTGGAATATAATAATCTTGGACCCCACGCGAAGTTACCTAGATACGCCGCATCGGACAAATCCGATGCGCCGTATTGGCCATATACAATCTTAGCCGAGAAATCAAGTAAAGAATAGAAGCTCAATGAAGAAGTCAAGATTACATAATGATACTCGGAGATGCTTTCGTATTTTGGCCATAAAATCTTCATCCGGACTCCGTTTTAGGTGATTCAAGCGGCCACGGAAAGAGAAAAAGGAGATCTATATTTTTCAAAAGGAGATACGGCGCATTGGCTTTGTGGATGCGCCGCATCGAGGTCGGAACAGCAGCAGACTAATTTTGGTAAACCTTGGAGGCTACTCTTCCTTACCCCTATAAATACCACAGCCCTATGGACGATTGGATCATCATAAAAATCACTATTATCAGTTGGGAACAGCCCCAAATCGTCCCCAACACCTTCTCCATCCACCATTGAAGATCGACGAAGAACATCTCCATACTTATCTTTGTGTATCATTCGGTTAGCATAATAAATTTGTCTATGGATTTCTTATGTTTAATTTTTATGTATACTTTATCTTTTGCTGAGATTATGGGCTAACACCCTTAGGTGTTAGCCATGTTTATGAAGTTTTATTAGTTTTTATGATTTTGTCGATGTGTTTGCTTTGTTATTGGATTGGGTGCTTGTCGATAAAAACTCGTTTATTGCTTATAACTAGTAGAAGTCTATGTAACTAGGTTATGATCCTTATAACTTTAATTGATGTGACTTAACTACCTGTAATTGTGGTTGCTTAGGTTGAGTTATATGCGTGTTAACCCGAATCTCTATTAGGAATCATTGTTTGGCATAAACGGAACGTGTCTACAACCTAATAGGACTAGTAGCGTGTAATACCGAACTAGGTTAGATGGTTTAAAGCAATAAGTTAGTATTGATGCTAGACGAGTCACTATGATCATGTCCTCTTTCCCACCACGATGGTAGGTTATTTAATCGTGACAGGATTAATAATCGGATTGGCGACAAAACAATTGAATGAATTAAAACAAGTAGACATAAGCATGTATAACTATAAAATGGATTAGACTTGGCTAACCCGTTCTTCCTATCTATCTTCATCTATCTTTAATTTGCTTTTAATTAGTTTAATATTTATTTTCTCGTATTTAGTTTAATTAAACACACAAAATCCTGATAGCCTCTCAGGCTAAAACCCCAAAAATATTTACTTGCTTTCTAGGTTAGTTAGTTTAGTAATTAGAATACCTTTAGATCACTTTAGCTTCGCTCCTAGTGAACGACCCTTGCTTACCTAAAAACTATCTACATTGATCGGGTACACTGCTCGTGAGTGTTTAGAGTCTATAGGTTAGTTCGGCAATAAATAAATTTAAAACTTGGTAGTTTATTATAGACCTAAAAAAAACACATCAAGTTTTTGGCGCCGCTGCCGGGGAGTGATTGTTTTAATTTGATTTATTGGTATTTTAGTTTAGTTAGTTTTATTTGTTTCTGTTTCTGTGTTTCTGTCTCAGAAAGGCAATACGGCGTATCCTTGTCTGTGGATGCGGCGTATCTGTCTTATATCAATACGGCGTATACAGGTCAATTGTATACGGCGTATTGACGTTCCGTGACCAAATTTTTTTATCGTTTTTCTTTATTTTTGTTTATTTAATTTTTATTAGTTTAGTTTTTATTTTTGTTTAGGTTACTGCTGTTCTTGGTTGTTTATCTTTCAGGTAATAATGATGATGGACAATCCGGACATAACTATGGAAGAATATC
Source organism: Artemisia tridentata subsp. tridentata (assembly GCA_021014915.2). Lineage (NCBI taxonomy): Eukaryota > Viridiplantae > Streptophyta > Magnoliopsida > Asterales > Asteraceae > Artemisia > Artemisia tridentata. The sequence continues at coordinate 9,706,109 of CP139509.1, forward strand.
TTAGGCTTAACAAAGAAAGATCCTTGTGCAATAAAAAGGTTTACGATTGGGAAAGAGCAAGATATGGTGAACAAGTCATCAATGATAAAGAACCCACGATGGAAGAGTACTTATTATCAAAGCAGGAAAAATCAGGGAAAGAAAGAAACAAATTGCCATTTCGACACACTTGGACTTTATCCAATGATGATGATGAAGAAGAATCATACGATTTTGGTGCAATTAGGTTTCCGGCAATAGTTATTGATGATGTTATTTCTCCGGAAGTTGCCCAAGATGAAGAAGAGTCACAAGTGTTTGATTTGAATGAAAATCCGGCAATTGTTTACAAAGAAGCTTATTTATCCGAAAGTGCTTATGATGAAAATGAAGATGAATGTGGAACAATGGTGTATGGTGCTATTACTTGTGATTTTTCACCCGAGTTGGAAAATATATTCTCATCATATCAAAAACACCATGATGATATTTCATCGGATGAAGATAATGAGTATTCTCATATTGAAAGTTTTGATTGTATTGTGTAGGATGCCATACCGCAATTGCCACAACAAAATGAAATATTCATGCGTGGAACAGATGAGCCAGATTATGACCCCACAAAGGATTTTGAAGAAATGTGGGATGACTTATTTGAGGCGGCTATTCGGGATAAAGATGAAATTGCAAGACCACTAGTTGAAGATGGAGACTCACAAGATGAATTGGAGTCACTTACAACAAAAAGTGGTACTAATTTATTTAATATTATTAATCACGTTACTAATAATCTTGCTAGTTTTCCTAAACAGGTTGCAAAACGAAAGAATGATGAGGTGGAATTTACTACACCAACTAATGATGAATATAAAGCACCTGTTATCAACCCATTTTTGGTGGAGCTCGAGAAAGAATTCAAGGATGAGCTGATGGACACGACCATGATTGAAGAGGATGATTTCAATCCTATGAAGGATATAAAGGAACCCGAACTTTTACTCGCCAAAGACCCTTTCTCATCTTTAATGGAAGTCAAGGGACGCCTTACTACCAAAAGAACAAACGAAGAAGAAGGGAGATTCATTGATCCTCAACATACTACTCTCTCACATGTAATGTTCATGTCATCCAATTTAACAACCAAACCGAGTAAGGTAATAAACGAAGTACACATATTGCCAAAGTATTATCTTTACATATTCTATCCATCTCTAATAGCAAATTTACACCGTTATGGTGCTTATTGCTACTATCACCCACACTTGACCGCAAGTGGGGGGAAAACACCCTATTGCCTAGTAAATAAGGGTGGAGTCAGGCTCGTGACTCTAACAAAAACAAGCGCTTCTTGGGAGGCAACCCATGCTTGTCTTTTATTTTGTTTTTAGTTTATTTTTATTTTCGTATTTCTGTCAGTTGGTCAATACGGCGCATGCACTTTTAGTGGATGTGGCGTATTAGTTACAGGAAGTTGATGCGGCGTATCCAATATTCCATGGATACGGCGCATCGACACTCTGGCCTGTAATTTCCCGTAGTTTTATTTTTCTAACCAATGATTAACGAGATGTTCTCGAGTCTATTTTTTCTGTGGTCTCTATATATTTACAGGTCTGGACGAATGAAGATGTTGATGAACTCCCACATTTTATATGCTCGCATTCTTACATGGTGGATCATACCGAGCAAATCTCAGGGGAGTTCTCCGTTCTAATTCTTTCTATCTCTTGTTTTTAATTTCAAATACAAACAACGAGGACGTTGTTTAACTTAAGTGGGGGAATGGAGAATTAGAACGTTACTTGTCCTTAATTTTTCAAAAATATGCTTTAATCTATGCTTAATTATAAAAATTTAAAATTTTTTTAGAATGTTTTTGTTTAATCTAAGTTGCATAGCTGCACACATAACCTTATTTTCAAAAATTGTGAACTTATCAAAATTCACAAATCTATGAGTGTGCCGGTGACTTGTAAACTTTAGAACTTGGCTTGTATACTATTCGAGACCACCATAATGAGTATTATTGATATAATTGGAGTGACTTGTCTAACTTGGTAAATTTCTAGGATTTCACCCAAAAAGCCTATTATATGTTTTGTGTTATTAACTAACTACACTGGTTAGTTAACCCCCATATAAACCCTTTGTTTACTCTCATTTTTAGAGTAAGATACCCCTAGAAAAACCCTCAGAGCCATTCCTTTCGTTTCATACACCCTTTGTTAATGTTTCGTTACACCCTTACACCTTAGCCTACCCTGTAGATTAAAGTCCGTGGTTAGTTACTTTAAGCAAAGTGTGTTTCCTTACAATTAACTGTGTTCGCGTGCGTAATTCATTATCTATGGTTAAGGTCGGGAAATTGCACAATGCAATTGGAGTGAAAGTAGATATTGTATAATTTGAGTCTTGTTATTTTTCGTGTGTTTACTACTTTCACTATTACTGTTATTTCTGAAGTCATGAAAAGTATGGAAAAATTATCCAGAGTTATCGTTATAGTGATGTGGTGAAATTTTACACATCTATGTTTATGTTAGTAGTTTAAAAAAAAAAAAAAAAAAAAAAATCGAAAAAATGAGAAAAGAAAAAGAAAGAAGAAGTTGGAAGTTTGTTTTTACCAACATTGTAAAGTTATGTAAAGTTATCATTATTGTTGTTGTACTATATTTATGGATTGAATGGGAGTTGGCCGTTATGGGAACGCCAACTAAGGTTTATTCTTTGATTGAGATTTTATTGAGTCTAATTTGTGTCTACCCAAAGCGTGAGTTTCAAGTGTCAAAGCGTGAGTTATTCAATGATATGAGTCTTATTCATGGGATGGTTGGGAAAGTAATTAACCACACTTAGGATTTTAATCTATTTGTTTTGTTTATTTTTCATTTTACACCAATTTATATCCCAAATATTATCCATACCCTATATCATTCTTCATCCAAACCTTTGATTTATTGAGATTAGGGATTTCAGCAATCTTAAGTATCGTAGTCATGGATTCGACTATGTATTTATGATTTTGTCGCCCTTTTTGATATAATATTATTGGTGAATATTACTTGGTCCTATCTTTAGCCTATTCGAGTTAAGGAATTGAGCAATTGCGAGTATCGTGGTCGTGGATTCGATCATGTATTTGTAATTTTGTCGCCTTTTCTGGAATATGAGATCGATAGAGATTAAAAAGGATGATCAACCCTTAACCAAAAAAACCCTTTTTACCGCTTTAGACTTGTTACTCCTTAGCTTTAGTGGGGGAGATGTGTATCATTGCCAAGCTTATGATAGAATATTCGTCACGACTGGACAGTTAAACGATTAGATTTGCTTTTATCGAAATATTTTATTTTGTTTCTAATTCGTTAAGTGTTTGGTTGTGCAATTATGATAAAATGAATAAATGCTTAATTGTAAAAATACATCCTATTCAGGATACATTTTCATAAGTTTTAATCTAAGGTTTACTTGAGGACAAGTAAAGTTCAAGTGGGGGGATATTTGATGACATCAAATAACGACATATTATTAGCATCATTTATCCTATATTATTGACTTGTTTTATATCACTTTATATGAGAATTGATACTTAATCGTTTACTTTTGTAATTCTCAGTTATAAACAAGCATTAGGTGAAAGTTAATGATTTCGGACGGAAATTGGAGGAAAATGAATCAAGTTGGAAAAGTCTACTGAACTGAAGGAAGATGCGCCGTATCATTCTTGATAGATACGTCGTACATAAAGACTTAGACGAATCTGAGACCATTGCCTGACTTTAAAGAATGCGCCGCATGTATTTATCTCATGCGCCGCATATAAAACCTTGGTCAACGAAGAAGATCTGACTTATCTACTCCAGATACACCGTATGACATTCCTAACATACGGCACATCAATCTCAAGACTTCACCAAAGATTATCCAAGATACTGAAGGACATGCGCCGCATAAAGATACAAGTTACGCCGCATCTGAAGACGGTGAACGAATATTCTGGAATATAATAATCTTGGACCCCACGCGAAGTTACCTAGATACGCCGCATCGGACCAATCCGATGCGCCGTATTGGCCATATACAATCTTAGCCGAGAAATCAAGTGAAGAATAGAAGCTCAATGAAGAAGTCAAGATTACATAATGATACTCGGAGATGCTTTCGTATTTTGGCCATAAAATCTTCATCCGGACTCCGTTTTAGGTGATTCAAGCGGCCACGGAAAGAGAAAAAGGAGATCTATATTTTTCAGAAGGAGATACGGCGCATTGGCTTTGTGGATGCGCCGCATCGAGGTCGGAACAGCAGCAGACTAATTTTGGTAAACCTTGGAGGCTACTCTTCCTTACCCCTATAAATACCACAGCCCTATGGACGATTTGATGATCATAAAAATCACTATTATCAGTTGGGAACAGCCCCAAATCGTCCCCAACACCTTCTCCATCCACCATTGAAGATCGACGAAGAACATCTCCATACTTATCTTTGTGTATCATTCGGTTAGCATAATAAATTTGTCTATGGATTTCTTATGTTTAATTTTTATGTATACTTTATCTTTTGCTGAGATTATGGGCTAACACCCTTAGGTGTTAGCCATGTTTATGAAGTTTTATTAGTTTTTATGATTTTGTCGATGTGTTTGCTTTGTTATTGGATTGGGTGCTTGTCGATAAAAACTCGTTTATTGCTTATAACTAGTAGAAGTCTATGTAACTAGGTTATGATCCTTATAACTTTAATTGATGTGACTTAACTACCTGTAATTGTGGTTGCTTAGGTTGAGTTATTTGCGTGTTAACCCGAATCTCTATTAGGAATCATTGTTTGGCATAAACGGAACGTGTCTACAACCTAATAGGACTAGTAGCGTGTAATACCGAACTAGGTTAGATGGTTTAAAGCAATAAGTTAGTATTGATGCTAGACGAGTCACTATGATCATGTCCTCTTTCCCACCACGATGGTAGGTTATTTAATCGTGACAGGATTAATAATCGGATTGGCGACAAAACAATTGAATGAATTAAAACAAGTAGACATAAGCATGTATAACTATAAAATGGATTAGACTTGGCTAACCCGTTCTTCCTATCTATCTTCATCTATCTTTAATTTGCTTTTAATTAGTTTAATATTTATTTTCTCGTATTTAGTTTAATTAAACACACAAAATCCTGATAGCCTCTCAGGCTAAAACCCCAAAAATATTTACTTGCTTTCTAGGTTAGTTAGTTTAGTAATTAGAATACCTTTAGATCACTTTAGCTTTGCTCCTAGTGAACGACCATTGCTTACCTAAAAACTATCTACATTGATCGAGTACACTGCTCGTGAGTGTTTAGAGTCTATAGGTTAGTTCGGCAATAAATAAATTTAAAACTTGGTAGGTTATTATAGACCTAAAAAAAACACATCAGTATCCTTGGGCTACTAATCTAGCCTTATTCCTAATAACTATACCCCTTTCATCCCTTTTATTCTTAAAAACCCATCTAGTGCCAATTACCTTTTCATTGTTAGGTAAATCAACTAGCACCCAAACCTTTTGAATCTTGAACTGAAGAAGCTCTTCTTGCATAGCCTCTACCCAGCTTGAATCATCTAGGGCCTTTAGAATGTTCTTTGGTTCAGCTTGTGAGAGAAAACATACAAACAAGCAAGAGTGTGAAAACTCATGTTGTTTTGAAGCATAAAGGGCATCAAGAAGCCCTTGTTGGTCTGAAGACATCAGTTGTTGTCTTATCTTCACACCTGACTGTACATCTCCAATCACATTGTCCAGGGAGTGGACTTTGTGAATCCTTGTGTGTGGTGTAGAAGGAACTTGATAAGTTGGTGGAAGATTGCTCAAATCCACCTCATCTTCTGAAAAGTCTGCTTCTTTTGACTGTGAAGGTCCAGCAGCAGGATCAATTAGCCTAGCAGCAGGATAATTTAGCCTAGCAGCAGGATGCTCTTGCCTAGCAGCAGAATGCTCTGCAGCAGCAGCTTTATCATTAGCAGCAACATTGTGTTCCTGTGTTCCATCTTCCTTATGTTCACCTTCAATTACTTCTTTAGCTTTACCAGGAGAAGTATCATCATTCATTGAAGTTGATCCCACACCTATAGTTGACCATATTGGCATCCGAACATGATCCTGATCTGTTGCATTGTTTAACCCTGCCTCATTTGTTGTTTCATCTTCTTGTGAACCTGAAAATTCATTAGTTTCCACAACAACAGGCACATAATTCATTGAATGGGTTAGTGTTTCAAGATCAAATAGCCATTTTGGTCCTTGACCTTCTACATTGGATTTGTTTTCTAAAAACTCCACATGCAGATTCTCTTCTACTTTCAGAGTTCTTAGGTTGTATACTCTAAATGCTTTGCTATTCAGTGAGTATCCAACTAAGAAACCTTCATCTGCTTTACCATCAAACTTTCCTAAATGGTCTAAGGTATTGAGTATTGTCACATGACATCCAAAAGGTCTAAGAAATCCTATTGCAGGAATTCTACCTCTAAAAAGTTCATATGATGTCTTATTGTGAGATTTGACAACTAAAACTCTATTTTGGACATAGCAAGCAGTGTTGATTGCTTCAGCCCAAAAAGATATAGGTAGCTTTGAATCAACTAACATTGTTCTAGCAGCTTCTATTAGTGTTCTATTCTTTCTTTCAGCTACTCCATTCTGTTGAGGAGTTCTAGCAACACTAAATTCTCTCCTAATACCTTTTTCTTTGCCGAAATCATCCATAACTCTATTTTTGAACTCTGTCCCATTATCACATCTAATGACTTTTACTTTCTTGTCTACTAGGTTTTCTATTTCTGTAATGAAAGTCTTAAGGATGCTTGATGTCTCATCCTTAGTAGCTAAAAAGAAAACCCATGTAAATATGCTATAGTCATCAATAATAACTAGACAATATCTCTTATGTTGCATGCTTCTAACATTTGTAGGACCAAATAAGTCCATACGAAGCATAAACAATGATTGATTGATAGAGTTAAAAATTTTGGGCTTAAAAGTGGCTTTGTGCTGTTTGCCTTTAAGACAACCAATGCATGTTTGATCATTTTCAAATCTTTTGTGAGGTAAACCTCTTACCAAACCATTCTTAACAATCTGATTTATGGTTTTGAAATTAATATGACCAATCCTTCTATGCCATTTCATAGATTCATCTAATGAGGCCTTTGCAACAAGACAAGTTAGAACCTCTTTAGGAACAATGTTGTTCATTACAACACTGTACATGTTTCCCTTTCTTGGAATTTTAAGAAGTACTTGACTTTCATCAGGCATCTTAAAATCAGAAGAAAGTACAAGACATTCAGTGTCAGTAAAAAGAACTTTTTTCTTTTTTTTACACATTTGTGAGACACTAAAGAGATTATACTTAAGCTCTTGTACATAGTACACATCTTCAAAATCTAATTTACTGGTTCGTATAGTACCTTTACCAGTAATCTTTCCACCAATTCCTCCTCCAAAAGTAACATAGCCTCCATCTATTGCTTGAAAGTTTGACAGATAAGACTTGTTTCCTGTCATGTACCTTGAACATCCACTATCTGAGTATCCTTGATCTGCTTGGTTATCAATAGAATGTTCATGCACAGTAATAAGGAGTATTAGTTTCCTTTGGGGACCCAAGCCATTACTGACTTGGATCTGCCTCTTGCATCAATGAAATGTAATCTTTTGAGAATAGTTGATGCAACATTGGATTTAAGAATCCAACATGCTGAGGCCTTAACATCATTTGCCCTGTTTCCCTTAGCAGTAGTATGAACTACATGCTTAGCAGCAGGATCTGCTAGCTTTGTAGTTGTACCCTTTGGTTTCCAAAAATTTTTTTGGACCACTGCTTTTGTTTGAATGGGCCTTAGAACAGTTTTTGATGCATGTTTATAAATTGTTTTTGCACCCTTAGCTGTTGATTTTGGGTTAACAGTCAATAATGGTCTAGCAGCAGGATAAATTTGTCTAGCAGCAGGATAATTAAATCTATCAGCAGGATCTGTGTTTGAGCCAGACTTGTTTGAGACTGTTCTGGGTTTGGTTCTATCAGTCCTAGAGTGAAAGTGAGACTTAGGAGTTTGCCTTTTGTAGTTCACTCTATTGTGTTCATACCCACATACCCATTGGTTGCAGAAAGCTGCAAGATGGTCAAAACTACCACATGTGTAACAAGCTTTGTTATAAAAAGCAAAGTCATCACCTAGTTGGTGAGACTTGAGGTTGTTCCAATTCCTATGGTTACCTCTGGGCTTGTTTGTAGCTCTATATTGTTCACAATATCTAACTGGTTGTCTATCATGTTTTACTTTAGACTTAGGCCTATCAGTATTGTGTTTGACTATCTTAGGAACACTTGTTCCTACTTTCTTAACCAAGTCAGGTTTAGACATAACCTGTACTTCTTCATCAATATCAGATGTCCAATCCTCTATGATAGGACCATCTGAAGTCTTATCAGAGGACACCTTGTCCTCAGAAAGTAAAGCTTTACATAAACATTCACTCACTTTCTCTATCTTAGGGTTTTCATCAGACTTAGAACCATATTCTATTGTTGGTTCTTGAAACTCAGCAAAACCTGTGTGTGCTAGGTCAATACCAGGAGGTGAAGGAACACATCTATATGGTGGTGGAACATACTTGTATCCTACACCAGACTTAGCTTTATTAATAATTTGAGCTTCCCAAAGTCTATTGATTCTAACTGAGGCATGATCTAGGGTGTCTACTGTGATGTTAACATTTTTAGCTTTCTCTTTGTGTTCAGCTAGAGATTCATTTAACACAGTAATACACTCATCTTTAAACTCTATGTTTCTTTTTAAAGCATTCGTGTCATCAGAAAATTTAGTTTCATTTCCTTTATAGTGTAAGAGTTGTTTCTCAACAACACCTAAGGCTCTTTTATGATTAGCTAAATTAACCAAACTGTCATGTAGTTCTTCTACATGATCATCAAATCTCTTTTTAAGATCATCATAAGCTTTAAGAGCACAACATGATTCATTACACTTTATAATAGAATTTACCTCTGAATCAGAAAAGGCCATGAGAGCAGTTTCAGTGGCCACAAGAGCAGCATTTGTTGGTGCTTCCTCTTCATTATCCAAGAAGCTCCAATCAAAGTTAACCCCATCTATGGCTAGCATAGCCCTTGGCTCTTCCACTATAACTTCCTTCTTCTTCTCTTGCCTATACCATGTGTTTCTATTGTCCTGCTTTGATGGGTTTCTACACTCTCTAGCAAAATGTCCTAACATGTGACAGTTGTAACACTCCACTTTCTTCTTATCAAACCCTGCAGTTTCATTACCATCAATGGTAATCTTCTTACCAATTCTCTGCCAGAACTTCTTATCCCTCATGCTAAGTAAAGCAACTTGCCATTTGATGTCCATCTCTTCCAAATCATCATCATTCACCCGCTCAAGGTCTTCATGATTTAGAGTAGAACCACTAGTTTGACTAGACATAAACACATAGAATGAAGGATCTCCAAGTATAGCAACATTCTTCTGTGAACTAGTAGTAGGACCACCATAAGTAGCATTAGAAACACTTTCAACTTCATCTACCTCTGCAGACTTACTAACACTAGGAGATGACAAAAGTGCTACATTCCCAGAACTAGTAACATAATTTCCAGACTTCTTTAGACTTTGTTCCATAATTTTGAAATTGTTGAAAAAATCATTAAGCTTCATGGTTTCAATCTCTGGCTTATTCATCCAGACAACCACATGAGTATGGAACTCATCAGGTAGGCTTCTTAAAAACTTCATGTTGAGATCTTCATTAGATATCTCAACCCCCAACACAGCTAACTGACTGACAAGCTTATGTAACTTAGAGAACAGCTTATCAAGAGGTTCATTGCTATTTGAACAAAAGTTTTCAAATTGTTGTTTCAGCAATGTTTTCTGTGTTTTCTTGGTAGTCTCATTACCACCAAACCATGCACAAATCTCTTCAAAAAGAGTTTTTGCATCAGGATACCTGCCAAAGGATAGCATCTGTTCATCAGGAATGGTCATAAGCAACAAGTTCCTTGCTTTTTGATCATTCCTCTTCTGTATCTTTTCTTCATTGGAGACTGGTCCAGTATTCCTTTTTCTCATTGACTTTCCTTCAAGAATGACATCTAAATAACCTAGGACAAATGAATCTCCATTCATAATGATATCCTAAAGAGTATAATCTTGGGCCATAAAATATTGCTCAATTCTCAACCTCCATAACTCATACTCATTCTGTTTGATCATGGGCAACTTTGCAGCAATATTTGAAACCTGGGCATCTTGTACATCCATTTCTAGTTCTTCTAAAACAACTTATCAGCCTTGCTCTGATACCAACTGATAGGATCTACTAACTTGATACACTGAGGTGGTTAAACCTTGTGACTTTGTGTATATGATATGTTGTGTTAATATGATTAAGTATGCGGAATCTACTTAAGAACACTTAGAAGGTTATTTGTTTTATGAAAATGGAACAGTTATGTTTATGAACAATGAAAGCTTAACACCAAACGATTCAATATTATTCAAGATAATACGAGTGATCTTCAATATCACTAGGGTTACAAAGACCTTGAATCTTATATTCTTAATAGTTATGAAAGTTCTAAGTTAAGCACTATCAAAGATATTTTTACTATTAGACACATACATGAGATTCTAGAGATTTTTATCACTTAGACTAAGATCTTCTTTTATAGTGCAAGAAGATCTTTTACAACAATATTACTTTAAGTCATGACGAGCTACTAGCTCAATTAATGTCTAATACTTGAGTACCTTATCCTATGTTATGTGTAAGAAGATAATGAAACATATCTCTTACACATTCAACTTGTAACTAGACATATATTAGATAGTATACAAATTGATCACTCAACTGATGACACAACAAAAAGATATTTTGCTACTAAACACTTTTGACTTTTGTGTACTTATCCTTTAAGTAGCAGTATGACCAGCAGCTTCATGAGTCATCAACAGAATACACTAGCAGTAGTATGGTTACGGCAGCAGGTTATTAACACTAGCAGTAGGTTGTTAACACTAGCAGCAGGATTGACTGAACTAGCAGCAGCATCAGTACACTAGCAGCAGCAACACACTTAGAGATTTTCCCGATAATTAAACCTCAGAATATTTAATTCCCAACAGTAGTATGTGTAGGAGTTTAGGTGGAATACCGGGCTCATGTGTAAGTTTGTACCCCCGTTGGTCTTTTAGGGGTTGGTAACGTGTAGCCGTATGGCAAGTTGTATGTTAAGGTCGTCCAAATGATTTAGTAGTCAATTGGTGTGTCAAAGTGTAGTTTATGTGTTTATGCATAAAGCTAAGGGGCATTTGGATTATGTGTAAAGGTACCCACTTTCGGTTGTAAACGGGTCAAGTGTCTTTGGAACATGTTTGATATGTTAAGTTATTGATGTTGGTCAAGTTTGATGTAAAACGGAAGTTGCATGGGTTGTATGTAGTGAAAATGGGTCAAATGGGTTTTATGCATAATCCGTCAGATTTAGATCTACTCTTTGGTTCGAAGTTGTAGACCTTAGTGTGGATCCAGATTTCAGTCCTGGATCTACTTTTTGGTCCGAAGTTGTAGACCTTAGTGTAGATCCAGATTTCAGTCCTGGATCTACCTTTTGGTTCGAAGTTGTAGACCTTAGTGTGGATCCATATCTCAGTCCTGGATCTACCTTTTGGTTCGAAAGTGTAGTCCTTACTGTGGATCAAGACTTCAGTCTTGGATCCCCTTTTTGGTTCTGAAATAGTTCAACTTGGTTCTGAGTCCAGAAATGGTCATCTTGGTTATGAAATGGTCATATTGGTTATGAATCCAGAAATGGTCATCTTAGTTATGAAATGGTCATCTTGGTTATGAGTCGTAATGTTCATCTTGGTTATGAATGTGGATTTTAATAAATGGTCAAATGAGTAACGAAATATCAAGTAAAGTCAAGCGTTTCCGCGTGTAAAGTTCTAAGTTTTGGTCTAAGCTGGCACGGGGTGTAACAACTTGGTATCAGAGCCATGTTTAAGTGAATTAGGTTTTCTTTAGGATTGCCTAGACTTAAACCACTCGTAGAAGCGTTAGACGTAAGTTTTAGTCGCACGGAAATTAATTGCTAAGTGTTAGATGGATTATGTTTCATGCTAGTTGAGCCTATTGATGATAATTGATGTATGTTGTAATAGTGTTGTTGTATTTGAGATACAAGTCCATAGGGACTTGAGATGTTTAAGTGACTAGTTGGCCGAGCACCTCGGTTGGTGCCGGTGATTGTATTACTATTATGTGAATATATGATAGAGCTATAGTGATGGAATGCCAAGCGGTATTAGAGATGGGTTAGTAAGTGAATTAAAGTTTATGATGCCTTAGTTATAAGGTAGGCTAGTGCTTGCGGTTGATTAGAATGTTGATGCTTAAACAAAGATTGATTATGCGATGTATGAACCATAGACTCTGTGAGTTGATTTTGATTATGAATGTTTTAACACTTGTCGGATAAGTGTTAAGTGTTATGATATGATTGCTTATGTGATGATTAAGTCTATGGTAGTTTATCATGTGTTTAAGTTTTATGTGGCGTGCTTGAGAGCATAGAGGTGTATGAGTTGAGATAGATGCATTGGAATGCATAGTATGTAATCACTTAATGTCAAAAGAAAGCTGAGAGAACACGTTGATATGTGAAATAATTTAAAAAGCATGATAATTGTTCGATAAAGCATAAATGCTTAGAAAGCTTGAGACAAGTAAGAAATGAATAACGAAGCATGTTGTTAGTGTGATGATTAGAAAGACGCGATTTAAATAATAATGATTAGATGCTTGAAGGCATAAATTCCTATATGAGTAATTAAAATGAGAAAAGTTAAAGTATATAGTTAAGACGTGATAAGATCATGTTGCATATAAAACATGATAATTAAAATATGATAGTGAGAAATGGTTAAGTGTGATGAGTAGAAGTGATGTATGAGTTTCAGATTTGCTAGAAGTCATTGTAACATGAAGTGTGCTAGAAATTAAAGAATTGTAAAACATGAATAGGATCATGTCAATATATATATATTATATATATATATATATATATATATATATATATATATATATATATATATATATATATATATATATATATATATATATATATATATATATATATATATATATATATATATATATTGAAATGTGTATGTGAGATTTATGTGAGTGTGATAGAATAAACCTATGTAAGGTTTATGTGCATAAAAGTTGAATAGACTAAATGAAGTGATAGTATGAGTTGAGAATATAGCCAACAAGGGTTGATGGGTAGTAGTAAAAGTGTGTTGTAAGAGCACGTAGAAGATGTGTAAATTGAAATGGACAAGCATTATTCATATAGAACTTGTCTAAAATAAAAATGGCACATAGTGAGTGTATAAGTCAACTTGGGGTTGACGGATGAATAATAAGTGGCATTGTGAGAATGCAAACATAATAAATGGACAAGTGTTATATAGAAACTTGTCTAGATGATAGTAAGTGTGATTGTGAATGTTGAGATTGCGTAAGGCAATGAAAATTGAGTAAATGATAGTGTGTGCCTATTTATTAAAGTGCATGAAAGATAAAGCGAGTAAAGATGATAAGACAGATATAGCTTGGATCCAATGCTCTAGTTATGGTATCCTTCGGGATAGCCCAGCTTGCCTTTATGGCATGGATGTTATGGTATCCTTCGGGATAGCCCAGCTTGCCTTTATGGCATGGATGTTATGGTATCCTTCGGGATAGCCCAGCTTGCCTTTATGGCATGGATGTTATGGTATCCTTCGGGATAGCCCAGCTTGCCTTTATGGCATGGATTGTTAGCTTGCCTTCATGACATGTGTTTGGCATCCTTTGAGATGGCCTAGCTTGCCTTTATGGCATGGATGATAGCTTGCCTTTATGGCATGGATGAAAGTTAGTGAGATTGGATCCAAGGCTAGAAAAGATGGAAAGTAAAATAAGTACGAATGTTATGTCGGAAGCGTATAAGTAGGATGGTTTATGGTTTCTTCATTTAAATGGATTGGGACGCCTTTTCATTTAAATGAAGAATTGTAAATTGTCGAACCATAAGTTTATAATTCCTTACTTACATAGATTGGGACACCTTTTTATGTAAATAAAAAGTTATAAATGAGTGGGCTTATGTGTAGCCGATATGTCATGAGTACGGATAGTGATATGAGAAAGTGAAAACTAAAACATGTTAGACGTTATAAGAAAAGATAAATATGAATAAAAACTTATAGCGGCATTTCGGTCATGTGTAAACCTTAATATAGACGCCTAGAATGAGTTATGCAATAAGTTGAAAAGTTAATTGGTGAGCATTCCCAAAATTTAATAAGAAAGATTGCTTAAGTGATGCATGTGAAAGATTTTTGGAAGGTGTCGTTTGTATGGTATTTGTAAAATTTGAAATAAGTTACCGGTTTTTTATGTAGATACGTGTTGGCACTACGTGGAACGCGAAATTTGGCTGGTATATGAGTTTATGTCATGTTAGTGCATAAGCGTATGATGTGAAAATAGCGTTAAAGTCTGACTTATATAAAGTTAAATAGTAGATGTTTCCGGATGACAAGTAGACATTGTTGGAAATTTTAGATAAGCTTGTGATGAGAAGGTTGTTTATAGTGGATTATGAGTTATGTTTATGTATAGCGAGTTTAGAATTTACAAGATCACTTAGATCGTTGCAAAGTAATGGCTTAGAAAGCATGAGAATAAAGTCATGTATATATTGTGATTTGGTTTTGGATAGTAACAGACGAGAGATTTCGGGGATGAAATCTAAATAAAGGGGGTAGAATTGTTAGACCCGTTTCCCGGGTGCTTGGACCCCACCATAGATGAAAGTGGATAAAGACCTTATGTGATTGGCCAGTCAACGAATGTTGCGTTGTGGTCAAGCCTAATAGTCAAAATATGACTAATGTAGTTAGATATACAATATGATGCATAACTAAAGGGACTTAGGTTGCCAAGTGTTATATGTGTTATAAGTTAGTTGTGGCTAAAATAGAAGGAAAGGAACTTGAGGGGCCATTCTTGCCAAATGGCCAAACTTGCCACCTAACTAAATATATCCAGGAAAGTCTAGACTTTTTCATATTATTCTTGAGTGTTGATGAGGCCGGTTCTAGAGATAGAAAAGAGAGGGAAATGATGAAGGTGGAGGTACTATGATGATGGTTATTCAATGGCATGATCCCTAGCTTGATTTCCCAAGTAAGTAATCTCTATATCTTGTCTATTTTGAGGAATTGAAAGTTAGGGTTTATGAACCCTAACTTGGGGAAGATGAGTAAATGGTGGGATTGATCATCATATAATCAATATATGATTATATGATGATTAGTGTTGTTAGAGATAAGCTAATGGTTGTATAAACCATTTTTATGATTATTATGTTATGTGTTAAGGTTTGTATGATGTTATGAATTAGGGTGTTATGAGGATGATGATGATGATGGAAGATTGTGATGATGATGATGATGTCCTTGTTATTATTTAGCTTGGATTAAGGTAAGTAAAATGATGATGACATGAGTTATATGGATTTCTAACATATATGTGTTAGGTATGTTTGATGTCAAGTGATATGGAATTGGAATATGCTCAAGTGATGCTGATGCGTGCGTGCGAGTGCTCTAATTTATACCCACGGTATGTCGTTGTGGTTTTTAGCAGTATTCAAGTTTTAAATTTATATTTAGCCGACTTATCAATAACACACACACTTTAACGAGCAGTGTACCCGGTCAGTATGTATATAATGGTAAGTAGAGTGTCGATCACTAAGAGTGGAACGTATTATCTAGTTATTCTAATAAGTATTTTAATATCTTAAGTTAGCTATACAATCTAATTTAACGCAAGGGGGTTCAGCCTGAGAGACTGGCACGATTTGGTTGCAATTAAATAATAAACTAAACCAATAGGCACGAATCAGCGAATAGCACACACGTACACAGATAAATACTCGAGACAATAAGAAGACCTGTCCTGATAGTTAAGTAGCTTGTCACTTGTTTTATTGCTAGTTTTATATGAAGTGTATAGTTTGATGCAACGCACCGAGATTAAGTCCTTTCTCGTTGGTTCTAATCTTATCGGCGAGTAAACCCTTAATGATTACTTATGACTATCCTATTTATCTTTCTTCCTACTTTTCTACAGACGATAGAATGCATAGGCGATCTAATAAATAGGCGAGGGCAGAGGCATGGCGACCCGATCAACGCTCAGCTAGACACAGAGGTTATCAATGCACTAATAAAAGTCACCAAAGACATCAACATATAAACTTTAATTGATGGGAAAGCAATATTAAAGGGAGTGCAATCTTTCCGTTGTCACATTACACAAGCCACCAATCCTGATGAATTAAAGTTTACTAACACAATAAAACAAAACTACTTAATGAATTAAACACATGCAGGACCTTCTTACAGCTCTTGTATCTTCGTTCAAGGTGTGTCTTGTGCTGCTACTTCGACTGAATTCGTCCTAGGGTTTCTGTACTTCGGTCTTCTAAAACTGTCGAACTTGGGCTAGGGCTTTCGAATACGTCTGGTCTTGGGGTATTTATAGTTTCTGTCTAAGGGTAAGATGCGGCGCATCTAGTAAGTAGATGCGGCGCATTGACTTAACTTCGCGTGGGGTCCAAGATTAATATATTCAGGAATATTCGTACACCGCCAGAAGATGCGGCGTAACTCCATTTATAGATGCGGCGCATGTCCTCTTGTATCTTGGATCGTATCTTGTGAAATCTTGATAGTGATGCGCCGTATGTAATAAGTAAGATGCGGCGCATCTGGAGCAGAATGTCTTGATCTTGTACATTTCAGTAGACTCTTAACTTCTTGCTTGTTTTGCTCCATAATTAGTCCAAAATCGCCAAGTTTCACCAAATGCTTGTTTTTACCTGAGAATTACAAAAGTAAACATTAACGTATCAATTCTCACAGATAATATAATAAAACAAGTCAAATAAATAGGATAAATGACGGTAATAAAATGTATTTATTTGAGTTCATCAAATATCCCCCCACTTGAACTTTACTTGTCCCCAAGTAAACCTTAGAATTAATCTTATGAAAATGTATCCTAAAAGATATTAGGATTTATTTTTATATTTAAGCATGTATTCATTTTTGTCATAATCACACAACCAAACACTTAACGAATTAGAAGTAAAATAAAATAATTCGATAAAAGCAAATCTAATCGTTTAACTGTCCAGTCGTGACGAATATTCTATCATAAGCTTGGCAAGTATACACATCTCCCCCACTAAAGCCAAGGAATAACAAGTCTAAAGCGGTAAAAAGGGTTTGTAGGCTTAAGGGTTAATCATTCTCCTTAATCTCTATCGATCTCAAATTCCAGAAAAGGCGACAAAATCACAAATACATGATCGAATCCACGAACACGATACTTGCAATTGCTCAAATCCTTAACTCGAATAGGCTAAAGATAGGACCAAGTAATCTTCACCAATAATATTATATCAAAAAGGGCGACAAAATCATAAATACATAGCCGAATCCACGACTACGATACTTAAGATTGCTCAAATCCCTAATCTCTATAAATCAAAGGTTTAAATAAAGAATAATATAGGGTATGGATAATATTTGGGATATAAATTGGTGTAAAATGAAAAATAAACAAAACAGATAAATTAAAATCCTAAGTGTGGTTAATCACTATCCCAACCATCCCATGAATAAGACTCATATCATAGAATAACTCACGCTTTAACACTTGAAACACACGCTTTAGGTAGACACGAATTATACTCAACAAGATCTTAATCAAAGAATAACCTTTAGTTGGCGTTCCCATAACGTTCAACTCCCATTCAATCCATAGATATAATATACAACAACTAGTGGTGATATCGACCATTTAATACAAAACTTTACATAAGTTGGTCAAAACAAACATCCAACTCTTCTTTTTTCTTTTTCTTTTCTTATTTTTTTTCGATTTTTTTTTTTTTTTTTTTTTTTTTAAACATAAACATAGATGTGTAAAATTTCACCACATCACTATAATGATAATTCTGGATAATTTTTTCATACTTTCCATGACTTCAGAAATAACAGGTAATAGTTAAAGTAGTAAACACACGAAAAATAAACTCAAAGATATACAATATTTACTTTCACTCCAATTGCATTGTGCAATTTCCCGACCTAACCATAGATAATGAATTACGCACGCGAACATAGGTAATGTAAGGAAACACACTTTGCCTAAAGCAATTAACCAACCACGGATTTTAATCTACATGGTAGGCTAAGGTGTAAGGGTGTAACGAAACATTATAACGAAGGTGTAAGAAACGAAAGGAATGGCTCTGAGTGTTTTTCTAGGGGTATCTTACTTTAAAAGTGAGAGTAACAAAAGGGTTTATACGGGGGTTAACTAACCAGTGTAGTTAGCTAATAACACATAACATATATAGGCTATTTGGGTGTAATCCTAGAAATTTACCAATTTAGACAAGTCATTCCAATTATATAAAATAATACTTATTATGGTGGTCTCGAATAGTATACAAGCCAAGTTCTAAAGTTTACAAGTCACCGGCACACTCATAGATTTGTGAATTTTGAAAAATCACAATTTTTGAAAATAACGTCATGTGTGCAGCTATGCAACTTAGACTTTAAACAAAAACATGCTAAAAAAAAAATTAATTTTGATATATTAAGCACATTTTAAGCATAATTTTTGAAAAAGTTTAGGACAAGTAAGTGTTCTAATTCTCCAATCCCCCCACTTAAGTTAAACAACGTCCTCGTTGTTTGTATAAAAGGTTAAAAACTGGAAAATAAAAGAATTAGAACAGAAAAACTCCCCTGAGATTTGCTCGGTATGATCCTCCATTTGTATAAGAGCAAAAATCATCTTTCTTGTGGATGAGAACGTTTAAGCTTCATATTTGATGTATCCACAGGAAATGCAGGAATCTAAAATACCACCAAGACTTTAACACACCTAAATTAAGAAAGGTTCAAACTTGCATAATACATTAGTAGTTAGGAAAAATAAAACATAAAAATTAAAAATGAAAATCTTCAGGTCAGTCGATGCGCCGTATCTTATGGAAGAAGATACGCCGTATCGAGCCTGGAATAATTACGAATCAGAATAGAAGATGCGTCGCATCCTTAACCAGGGATGCGCCGCATTAAAATAAACTGATAAAAAGTTTTAAAGTCGAAAATAAAAAATGCAGAAAAATAAAGTAAGATATGACCAGTGCAAGAGATGCGTCGCATCTCAGGATTGAGATGCGCCGTATCCTCTGCGGGCCTGACTGACTCGACTCAGAATAGAATAGTAAAAATTTTCCGGGTTGTCTCCCAGTAAGCACTTGTCTTTATTCCAGAGTCTTCAAGTTAGACTCACGTTCAGCTCTTTATTTTGTTCTTGTCACGGTCCATCCTTCTTCCTTCATCCGAAAGATGTTCCCGTATAGCGTTGCAACATTTTCTTCCGTCCGACTTAATCTAGTATAACTCTTGGTCTTCGTCGCAACATAATTCCTTATACATCAAATTGGGGTTAAACGGCATACCATATGATATAAATGAATTCAAAATAAGAGCAATAGGCATAAACGTTTTATTAATAATTGTAATCTTATTGTTTAGTGGATAAGGATTTATTCCGAGGTTAGGAACAAATATCGTTTTTAAGCATACAAAATTAAGATTACAATTTGAATCAGATGTATAATATGGATAATAAAATTAAGATTATATTGTAGAGAACTTTCTTTTGGGCTGGTTGAATTATCGTAGAGGTTACCTGGAATTCTATTTCAAGAATTTAAGACGTTCAATGTTACCAATACTGAGTTTTCCCCACTCTAGTTGTCTTAGGTTCGATCACTCCAGCTAGCGTCTCTCGGTTTGGTTCAGAATGTAATCTTTCATGGTGATGCTTGAGTCATCATTTATCCTGAAAATAAACAACTTGTGCACGAGAGTAGCGGACCGATCAAGGTAAATATCAAAAATCAACTATATTTATCAAATTATAATCGTCGTATTAACAAAAGTTAATACGCCGTATTTTCGTTGCGTTTCAAAATACAAGATTTTTGATTCAGAAAGATGCGCCGTATCGATAAAGATCGATGCGTCGTATCTGTTTAATAATTCGAAAACTGTTTTTAATTAAAATAATAGATACGCCGTATCTGCTAAAGCAGATGCGTCGTATGGCGTTAACGTTTAGAAATTTTTTTTTATCAAAAACAGATACGCCGTATCTTGGGGAAAAGATGCGTCGTATCGAATTAATTAAACGCGTTGTATTTTATAAAAATTAAACGCAATACGCCGTATCTATGAAAATAGATGCGCCGTATCGTTTGAATAAGCTCAGTACAACGATAGCAGAATACAGAAAATACGAAAAATAAAAACAAACCAAAATAAACACAAATAAAAACACACCAAAACAGAAAATATGCAAAATAATACAATGAATGCAAATTAATCTAATATACAACAGAGTTAGCGGTTAGATTAAAAATTAAAAAGAAAAACCTAATTAAAATACTAATCAAATTAACAGATAATAACAATTCACTCCCCGGCATCGGCGCCAAAAACTTGATGCGTGCGTGCGAGTGCTCTAATTTATACCCACGGTATGTCGTTGTGGTTTTAGCAGTATTCAAGTTTTAAATTTATATTTAGCCGACTTATCAATAACACACACACTTTAACGAGCAGTGTACCCGGTCAGTATGTATATAATGGTAAGTAGAGTGTCGATCACTAAGAGTGGAACGTATTATCTAGTTATTCTAATCAGTATTTTAATATCTTAAGTTAGCTATACAATCTAATTTAACGCAAGGGGGTTCAGCCTAAGAGACTGGCACGATTTGGTTGCAATTAAATAATAAACTAAACCAATAGGCACGAATCAGCGAATAGCACACACGTACACAGATAAATACTCGAGACAATAAGAAGACCTGTCCTGATAGTTAAGTAGCTTGTCACTTGTTTTATTGCTAGTTTTATATGAAGTGTATAGTTCGATGCAACGCACCGAGATTAAGTCCTTTCTCGTTGGTTCTAATCTTATCGGCGAGTAAACCCTTAATGATTACTTATGACTATCATATTTATCTTTCTTCCTACTTTTCTACAGACGATAGAATGCATAGGCGATCTAATAAATAGGCGAGGGCAGAGGCATGGCGACCCGATCAACGCTCAGCTAGACACAGAGGTTATCAATGCACTAATAAAAGTCACCAAAGACATCAACATATAAACTTTAATTGATGGGAAAGCAATATTAAAGGGAGTGCAATCTTTCCGTTGTCACATTACACAAGCCACCAATCCTAATGAATTAAAGTTTACTAACACAATAAAACAAAACTACTTAATGAATTAAACACATGCAGGACCTTCTTACAGCTCTTGTATCTTCGTTCAAGGTGTGTCTTGTGCTGCTACTTCGACTGAATTCGTCCTAGGGTTTCTGTACTTCGGTCTTCTAAAACTGTCGAACTTGGGCTAGGGCTTTCGAATACGTCTGGTCTTGGGGTATTTATAGTTTCTGTCTGAGGGTAAGATGCGGCGCATCTAGTAAGTAGATGCGGCGCATTGACTTAACTTCGCGTGGGGTCCAAGATTAATATATTCAGGAATATTCGTACACCGCCAGAAGATGCAGCGTAACTTCATTTATAGATGCGGCGCATGTCCTCTTGTATCTTGGATCGTATCTTGTGAAATCTTGATAGTGATGCGCCGTATGTAATAAGTAAGATGCGGCGCATCTGGAGCAGAATGTCTTGATCTTGTACATTTCAGTAGACTCTTAACTTCTTGCTTGTTTTGCTCCATAATTAGTCCAAAATCGCCAAGTTTCACCAAATGCTTGTTTTTACCTGAGAATTACAAAAGTAAACATTAACGTATCAATTCTCACAGATAATATAATAAAACTAGTCAAATAAATAGGATAAATGATAGTAATACAATGTACTTATTTGAGTTCATCAGATGCCATGAATATGGCTTATGTGATGAGTTGATGCTATGAGATATGATGATGTTATGTGTTAGATGAGACTTGGGTAGTAGCCCGTAAAGTAAGTGTTTTATGTATATGATGTTTATGTGTGGATTGAAGTATAATTGTATGTTATGTCATTTTACTTGCTAAGCCTTTGTGCTTACGGTTTAGTTGCCTAACCGTTTTGTAGGTTGGCATGTTCATATGGACGGCTTGGATGTAAGGATTAAGGATTTGGATATGAGAGATTAAGGTAGTATGTGTAGGAGTTTAGGTAGAATACCGGGCTCATGTGTAAGTTTGTACCCCCGTTGGTCTTGTATGGGTTGGTAACGTGTAGCCGTATGTAACACCCCCTAATTTATGATATAGCAGCGGAAATATTATTAGGGTGTTACGGTGAGGATCGAAGTCTTAATTACAGAAAACGGCTCGAAAGAGTCGTTTTGAAAGTTATTTGTCATTCAAGTAATACTTTTGATACAAAGATGAAACATTTGATTTTAGAATCTCTTGAAAAGTATGAAGGCTTGAAAGAATGACATATTTGATTTTTACACCATTTTAATTTATCAGAGTAATAATGCCCGTTCAGTGTCTTGTCCTGCTTCGTTAAATACCTGAGATAAACATGCTTAAAGTGTCAACACAAAGGTTGGTGAGTTCGCAGAGTTTAATGGGAAAACAATTATTTCAATGAATTCAGGAGTATATAGTAATATTTGAAATAAATTCAAGTATGATTAAACAATCAGTTTGCAATAATTTCAGAGGTGAAATGATATATGGAATAGATGCTAAAAATGATATAATACACATGAGTTACACTGGGTGAAATCCATCAATAGGTCATATATGAGATCAGTTAAATTCAAATACAGGATCATAATCCTAGCATGGAGTAACAACAATGATGATATGCCTGAAATCTAATGATGTGGTGAGTTGAAATACTAATACAGCTGTATCTAGATATATGTGATGACACATAATCTCTTATGGATATTGCCCCAAGCCTCATGACACGCAAACGTTAACAAGGTACCGTAAAACGGAGAGATCACATCAAGTCAATGATGGAAAATAATGCCCTCGAGTAATAGGTGATTTGTCAATTCCTATTTTACTCAAATATAGTGCATCGCGACTAATACGACTAGCCACAAAGGCATTCCGTCAAGTAATTAGTGGGATAGGATGTCAAGCCTCAAACAGGTTTCGAAGTTGTCCACTATATTCGCGTTCACAACAAGTGATTAATGGCTCATGATAAAGGGACTTTCTGGCAATAAGGGGTACTTAGGCAATATCAAGTAATGATGAAACTAAAGTACCTATGCTCTTCTCTAGCAAGTATTTCCATTGAAATGTTGAAATAACATATAAAGGTGAGGGGAACATTCAAGATGTTACAGTGAAAACAAGTATCATGTTACAATAAGCAATTTGGAAATGCTATCATCTGAGTTCAGTATTCAAGCTAAGCAATTTGCAAGTAAGATATATATCACATCTTAAGGAATAAACCATATCAGGTAAGTATTAATTAGGATTTTGATTTGAATCATGTGAGTTATCAATATACTTACTTATAAAAGTAATGAAATATATTTGAGCATGTATCTCCCCCAAAAGTATAAAACTTGTAAATAATAAAAGTGGGGCTACGACTCATCTTGAGTGTATCTAACAGGTTGGAATTATGATATCAAGTAAGATTATGAGAACGATTACAGAAACGTCTTCAACACGTGACCTGAATATAAGGGAAGTTTAAGTATTTGACTTACAATGAATAAGGGGTGTGAAAACGAGAAATCGTATAACGATTTGATGATGTGAGTTTGATATGCTTAAAATGCCTGAAGTTCAAAAATAATATTATATAAAATATTATCTTGTTTTTATGTTATATATTCCAAAATATCATTTCCTCGAAACGTATAGTTAAATTGTTTAAAAATCTCGTTATATATATAATTAACGTAAAGTTATAAATAAATAAATGAAATACATAAAAATGCAAATGACGTGAAGGGAAATCGTAAAATGGAAAATAAAATAAGAATGTCAAATATGATATGTTGGTCCTTGTCCTTTTCCAATTTTTACACCTTTTTACCCTAACGGCGTTAGCGTTACACCGTTAGTCCTTTATTAAATATAAATTATATTTATAGTCCACTACTGGTCCAATATTACAATCTGAGCTTGGAAGTTAATAATATGTCAATTTCTACCTTAATGATTTGGTTTTTACAGTTTCAGTCACTATTTCCAGCAGTTGACAGTTTTGGTCCTCCTAGGTGACTTTGCGTTACATTTTTAGTCCAAATGTGTAAAAAATTATAGGAAAAAGTTGGCGAGATTTTCTGTGACTTATTTAAGTTTAATAAAGCTTATATTGACAGTTTATATGGAAAAATGCTTATTTTTCTTCTTATGGGCTTTTAACGAGCCAATAAAGTGGCCCATTTACGTTTTAAAATCCGTACACCGTGAGACGAGTTGAGCTCATCAAAAATATCATTTTTCATGTCCTAATTTCATATCAAAAAGCCTAGATAAGCTAGCTTATCTCTATAGCTTAAAAATAGCTTAATGGGCTAAAAAGCCCACATCGCTATTTTGTTTAACATTTTCAGTAGGTTTCTAGCGATCACTTTGGATGATTTAGAGTATGTAAACGTGAGTATTTTTACAAGTTATATAAACGAAAGTGGTAGCTAGCTAGGTGATCTAACAGGTTATGTAAAAATATCGTTTGATCATTTAGTTAGATTTCAAGATATATGGTCGTTTCCTAGGCGACATGGAACGTTACCTATTAGAAAAAGACTTAGAAATATTTTCTAAGTGTTAACAATTTTTGCGATATAAACTTGTTTCAAAATAAATTCAAACGATGCATGATACGTGAGAATAAAGGTGAAAGGAGTGTGATACGACGTGACTCTTAGGCCTTCCAAGATGGAGGCTTGTCACATTTGTGTTCTACGTATGATCGTATGTACATAAATAAATAAATAAAACTTCATACGTTCGAGTATAATAAGTATACGATGCATGATTATATATTAACGTGTAAGATGGAAGGAAGGAGGTTTTAGAGCAACTTACTACACCTTTAGAGGTGGTAGAGAGTCGTGAGAACGTATGGAACCCAAGAACTTCAACACATATTCGATAATAACAACAAACGTTTATATGTAGTAACCCGTTTTCTTCACAAAGCCTCCAAACGATTTAACGAAACTTTCTGGTCTTCCAGAGAGGTTTTTTTAAGTGAAAGAGAGTTAGAAAGGTGGTACTTAGGGAGTGGTATGGAGTGGTGAGGCTAGTGATATTTATATATTAAATATTGTGTATACGTATGGATTCGATCATAGAGGAGACATGTTCTACTAGCTATGTCAGTGAATGAGAGATTTTTCTATTATCCTAGGACTCTAGAGATAATATGTGAGAGCACAAAAGGTGGTATATGTCTTGGTGACTCAATGAGATGTCGACTAGACATTTTATAACACACACGATTTGGAAAAATCGTGTAGTACTTCATTCTTGCTGATGAAACTAGATTATTATCATGAAAATATGCTGGAAATAACATTAGGATCATGTAGGAACAAACCGGGGTCAAAACAGTTTAGTTTTTAGATTTTTGAAGTTATCGAATGGGTTGGATTTTGGCCAAAAGCTTTGGCTTTCAAAACCACCTCAATACTCGACATAAACTCCTGAAACTCGACACACTTATTGTTGGCTAGGTGAGAAAAGAGATGGTATAAAAATATATAGTTGTCGCGTTTAAGATTTGAGAGAAAATGAAGCGTTTTGGCGTAAGGTTTCTAGTCGATATATGCATAAAATCAAATATGAAGTTGGGCTTTAAAAGTTGGGCTGATGAATAGTAACAATGGATTGAGTTGGGCTGGTAAACTTTGGCCCGATTAAGAGTTGATTAGTAATAATTAACTTTTGTAATTATCGTTGAACTCGTCCCATCATTTGGTGAATTTTTGTGATATCGAAATCACAACCAAATAAGATAATAAGAAAATTTCAAAATTTCCCGTAAAAATGGTGATTAAAATTAATGACAAAGATTAATATATAATTAAACGTTGTTAATTATAGGGATTTTTGCAGTTCGCTACACCGTATGGCAAGTTGTATGTTAAGGTCGTCCAAACGATTTAGTAGTCAATTGGTGTGTCAAAGTGTAGTTTATGTGTTTATGCATAAAGCTAAGGGGCGTTTGGATTATGTGTAAAAGTGCCCACTTTGGGTTGTAAACGGGTCAAGTGTCTTTGGAACATGTTTGATATGTTAAGTTATTGATGTTGGTCAAGTTTGATGTAAAACGGAAGTCGCATGGGTTGTATGTAGTGAAAATGGGTCAAATGGGTTTTATGCATAACCCGTCAGATTTGGATCTACTCTTTGGTTCGAAGTTGTAGACCTTAGTGTGGATCCAGATTTCAGTCCTGGATCTACCTTTTGGTCCGAAGTTGTAGACCTTAGTGTGGATCCAGATTTTAGTCCTAGATCTACCTTTTGGTTCGAAGTTGTAGACCTTAGTGTGGATCCATATCTCAGTCCTGGATCTACCTTTTGGTTCGAAAGTGTAGTCCTTACTGTGGATCAAGACTTCAGTCTTGGATCCCCTTTTTGGTTCTGAAATAGTTCAACTTGGTTATGAGTCCAGAAATGGTCATCTTTGTTATGAAATGGTCATATTGGTTATGAGTCCAGAAATGGTCATCTTGGTTATGAAATGGTCATCTAGGTTATAAGTCGTAATGTTCGTCTTGGTTATGAATGTGGATTTTTACCAATGGTCAAAAGAGTAACGGAATGTCAAGTAAAGTCAAACGTTTCCGAGTGTAAACTTTTAAGTTTTGGTCTAAGCGGGCACGAGGTGTAACATGGTTTAGAGCTATAATTTTTAGAGCTACAATGGTTCTGCCAATGGTCGAAGGTGTTGGTGGTGGTGTTGTGGTGTCTTCAGGTAGGAAGCTGAGGTACGATGTGTGGTACCAGTAATCGGAAATATGTGGCATATTGTCGGATCAATGGCGATGTTGCCTTTGTTTGTAAATCAGATTTTTAGTTTAGTGTAATTGGCTTTGATGGGTGTGATGTTGTTAGACAAGATGGTAGTGATAATGACAAGGAGAGTTGTATGATTCAGGTTTTGGTAGGCTTTCCAGTGGGATATTTCCATTTGATTGTTTTCAAAAGTTAGTCTCGTCTTCTGTTTCAAGCTGGGGTTTTCAAGCAGGGATGGTTAGATTGGTGACGTTCAAGGAAGTTTAAATGTTTTAAGCTCCACTTCAAGGAAATTTTGTATCAGTTAGTGGTCAACGGAAGTTTCAAATGGTTCAAGTCTATTGTTATCAAATCAAAAGCAAGGCACCTTCAAGTTACAGTCAAGGATGTTTATCAAGCATGTTTATGCAGGCTTTTAATGGTCTTCTAGTAGACCTCTATATGTTCAAACTTCAAAGTGAATTTGTGTTTCACTATTCAAGTAGTTAGGTTTAGCTTTGTAATCTAGAAGCCTTCAAGTGTATCATTTCAGGATCTATTTGATCTCCCATCAATGTATTGTTCTTTTTCCAAAAAAAAAAATAGTGTGGATTTTGATTTAAAGCGTGAGTGAGCCTGATGAATTTGTGTATGTTTTGGAAAGAGACGGTTTTTTGTGTTGATAAGCGTGGTTGATGTTGATGAAGATAAATGGTGGTGTGGAATTTAATTTTTAATAAATGACTAAATGATCAGATAGAAAGAAGAGTAAATTACACATATGGTTCCTGTGGTTAGACATTAAAAGACTATTTTGCCCTCATGTGCAAGTCACGTGAGGGGTATTTAACACGTCTAGAAAATGTTGTCTCATTAAAAACTTTCTCGGGAGAACCTAGTGGGACAAAACCATGACTAAAGACAAAAGGAGTGCATCGCATATTGTCTCCCTCTGATGAATATATCACTTGATATCTTAGTAAATAGATTCACAAAATTATCACTTGAACGAGAAGTATCTTGTCGCCTTTGATGTAACATTTCTTGAATATAGCAAGACATGTTACATTATCTACATGCAATAGATGGTGTCTTCTTTCCAGAATTTATGTATGGTTTGATGAAGTCGCCGCGATTGTTTGCTCTATCGAACGCCAGGAACTATTGCCGCCACTTGTAAAAATATATCCAGTTTGAAATCGATCATGGTAAGTTAAACATATATCCTGCATCTGCAAAACTAACTAAACTTGCTTTGACGGGTTAGGAAAATATAAACTCACGTTTCTTGTACCTTGAAAATACTGAAATATTTGCTTTACTGTGGTTCAATTTGATCAGTTATTATTCTCGAGAATTTTTAAGCCATGACACATGCTTCATGCATTCTATATTTCTTAAGGAATCTCAACATAAACTGGGCTCTTGTATTATTATGTTTGACACATTCTTATTTCTCATACTGCCAAACATAACATTAATCTTTTCATCAATTTTTTGTGTCTTTACATTCATTGGCCATTCATTTATACAACTGCACTTCTTGCAGATATCCAAGATCCTCACCTTGTATTTATCATGCGCATTATTTCATACAATAGTATTATCGACGTCGTTTCAGTTCTTTTCGATTCCACACTCTACCAGACATTGCATTATATCATTTATTTAGATAGTTTTCATGCACCCGTGATTTTTCAATTACCTTCATGCCTATTGTCTCTTTAGGAAACTATTATGGGGTCTTTATTACCTCGATTTGACCATCTTCATTTTCTTGCTCCATTTTATCTATTCATTCGAGGACTTTTTTTTGGAATCGATTAGTCTATCACGTTGCAGCCGTGCCATAGACTTACTACCAATCATTGATTTTACTGTTGGGACACACATTGTAATTGGAGCACTAACAGCGTATATATGATCTAGTCACTTTCTTCAGGTCACTAAACATGTCTGTCAATTACTAGATCTGGAATATAAATTGTCCCTTGAACTTCAAAGTGTGAGGATGAACATTTATATTATAATTCATTCAATATCCCTCGCTGCTCATTCTCTCCCCATGAATGAATTATCGATTTCTACATCTCATTGTTGTGCGTTGTGGTGGATTTACTATAACATATGTTGCACAATTAAAAAATCTCACATGGGAATATGGTTTGTGACAAAAAAAACTATTCTGTTTGGGGAGGATTCGTTATAGATCGTTGGCAAGATGCGAATTCATATTTTATCATTTGAAATTGCATGCCCTATAAACTAATAGTTTTGCTGTCACAATTATTGGCTTTGCAATCAACTGATGATGTTTTTATAAATGTTTCAACAAAAGCAATTTGCGTATGAACATGGGCTACTTTTAAGTTTAACACTTATTCCAATAATCGCCAAGTACTTGGAAGTATTCACCACCGTTCTCAATAATATAATTTGAAAAATCGTGCTCGCATTTTATAAGTAGAGCCATTAATCACACTAACCTTAAGTTGCGTATTTAATGATCATTTTGACGATGCGTCGATTTTTTAAAACTCAAAATGATCCACATGGCGGATGTATAGGTCTATATATATCCCCTTTATATTATTTCCAAAACTTTATAAGACAAAGTCCTTAATTTTTTATGGTGGTGATATATTAACAATTAACTTTCATCGAGAACAATCAAATCTATTTTAGAAGAAAATTATTGTTCTTCTATATATTCCGCATCATCATTGACTCTGGATGGTCTAACCGGTCATGACAATTAATAAAATAAACTTGGCTCAAAAGCTTCTTGTTTATGATCACATGTGTTTCAATTACATTTGACTTTATATGAGAGTTGCATAATTTGGAAAACTTAAGATGTCATCGCAAATAAACTTATATTTCTCCTAGCATGTAGCTTTGTTATATAAAAAAACACATCTTCTATACTAGTGAAGTTGCTCAAATTCTTCTAAATACACATTAACACATATACAATTAACCATTCAATATAGTGTCTAATAAGCAAATAAAATCATATGATGAATTAATCACACATATTTGTGTATACTTTATTCGCAACGTACATGAAGAGTTTCTATAACTGAGCTATCTCACGCCTCTAACATAAAACTTTTAGCGTGGCCCTTTAACGTAGCTTTTGCACCCTTAACGCAGTGTTAAGGGTTTAACGTGGCCCTTAACGCTGCGTTAACGCCACATGGTTCCAACACTTAACGCACGTTAACGTGCCCTTAACGTCCAGATTTTGCCCCTTAACGCAGCTTTTGCGTTACACGTTGAGAGTGGTCTAACATAAAACTTTTAGCAATCACATATTTTTACCAATCACATATATTTGGTTCGCATAGTTAACAAAGTTTCTCTGTCATTGTTAATAAAAGTTCCATAGCCTTATAGCCTTACTTATATATAGACCAACGTACATGACTCATCCAACATATCCTAATGTGTAACCAACATTTAGATCATTAAATAGTTAAACTCACATACGCTTCATAAATATTGATTTAACCATGTAGATGAGTTATGACAAATTAATAGCATAAGTTGCATATTCTTTAAGCACAATCGACATTAATAACTTATATAAGAATGCTAGGTTACAACACTAAGCATGGTACATCTCCTAATTGCTAGAAACTATAGTATGTTGTTTATAATAGGTTCCATTCTAAGATCTTAGTGATCGTTTTATTTTTCTATATTTTTCATCCAGAATTTTATACACATAGGATCAAAAATATATCAAGATTTATGAGATGGCTATTATAACAAAGAATGATTGTGCACTTTTTCTTTTTTTTTTTTTTTTTTTTTTTTTTTTTTTCAAGTATACTGACAACAAGTTTATAATCTTTTTTTCTTCTAAATTATTGAATCGTTATACCCGAGCAACACACGAGTATTGTACTAGTTGGTTGTGGTGGACCTTGTTTAAAGAAACAAAAGATTATCCGACTCACATTGGTAACACTAGGGACGGAACCATGCGCATTTAAGAAGGAAAAAAAAACTAAACAAGAATAAAAACATAATTTTTTTGGACCATGTACATTTAGGGAAAATAGAAAGGTCTTTTACAAAAATTAACGGTACGCTGCAAATATCCATGAGAGTTCCATTCTTGTTGAAACCTCATGGAATTGTGTTAGAAATGAAGTTGGGCGATATTTACGTGAATTGGAAGTAGACAACTAGATTGCATATAGCGCAAGGACTATTAATTTAATATTGTCATAGTTGTCAAGTTTGGCATTTAAATACCCCACAAGTCTTCACTTGTGGGGTGTGGCTGAAAATCTTATCCTTTTCATTTCAATAATATCCAAAGGTTTCTCCACCTTCTCTCTACACTCTCTCACTAAACCAACTATGAATCTCTTCTACTTTCATGAACCTCGACCTCCAGAAGGTGTTAAGAGACGATTCTTGGTCATTACAAGTGGTATCAACAGCCGGTCAACGAGGTAGGAGTTATATGTGTTCGATTCTTGTTGAAAAACACATTTGTGTTGCGTTTTATTTTCAGTGAAACAAGGCACTTGTGTTTTTGGAGGCTACTGTACGCAACATCCAAGACCAAAGGTAGCATTTTTGTGTTAGTTCCTAAAGATTAAAACACCATTTGTTATTTGTCTTTCACTAGAAAAGTTACAAATTGTGCTTTTCATCTTTTCGATCAATACAAAAATCAAGAGAAAAAGTTGTGTTTGTTTGGTGTTTGTTCGACTCGGCTGTGAAGTTGACTAGTTCTTCACTGAAATATTAGTTGGAAGAATAAATCTTTGGTTTGTTCTTGGCTCCTAGATCGACATTATTCAAAATCTTTTATAAGATTTGTGTTAGTTGATAAGTTTGTGATAAGATTTTAGTGGGTAAGAATTAGTCAAAGGTGGAAGAAAGTCCTTCAAGTAGGTGAAAGTTGTCAGTGAAAATCTTGCAAGATAAGGTTGCAAGTGGGTGTGTTAAGGGATAAAGTCAAAAAGTTGGTAAAAAGTGCGTTTTATCGAAATTGAGATCTGCAGCGTGTTTTATCGCACTTCAGTGAAAAACCAGCGATTTATCGCAATTGGGCTTTTTTATCGCATTTGAAGCTGAAATGGTCTATCGCAATTCACAAGGCTGAGTTTTATCGCAATTGGTTCTGGTCAGAGTTATCGCAATTGAGCCATTCTATCGCAATTGGCACTCTGTCAGAGTTATCGCAGTTGGCATCAGATATCGCATTTCAAGCTTGTCCGATATCTTATCTCAATTGCGATATCGGACAAAGAAGGGAATTGCGATATCGGACAAAGCATGATTTTCAGATTTGACATTTTCAGTCCCTGTACTTTCCAGCAGCCTTAAAGAAGTTTCAGAATTGGCAGTTTTGGTCCTCGTACCTTTGTGAAACGATTTCAAAGTTAAATAACTTTTAAGGATTTGATTCGAACGTAATTTCGTCAACTCAAAAGTGAACTCGGTATTTTTACTCTTGTATAAGAGTGTAAAATACTTCGACAAACGGATATCTACCCTCTTGTATAAGAGTGTTAGATTTTATATAAATTACCAATTTATATAAATTGGATATATTTCTATCTAAATTGATATTTTGCCATAATTTATATAAATTTTGGTCAAATTGAAATTTCTATAGAAATTATCATTTTATCTAAATTGTAATTTACATAACTTTTGTCGAATTTGTAATCTTTTGACTTTGTCTTAATTATACTCTAATCAAATTTTGTAACTTTATTTAAATTTGTTTCGTTTATATAAACTGCAACTTCAACGATCACCAACAACATAACAAGACTTCACAACATCATCTCCTATTTCGTTGCAAAGATCCTGAACAAGAATCGCAATCAAATGACAATGGCTAAATTATCAGCTGTGACTACAAGGAGGATTCATTATTACTTATTTGAAGTTGAAGTGGAATATCACGGGTGCGTGTACTTAGTATCTTGAAGATATCGGGGTTGGTTGGATGCATGATTCTTCGAGATCCTTGTTTGAGCATTTATAGAATAGTGATTAAGTCTTGGGTTATCTAGTTTTCATAGGTCAAGGGGTGGATGGACGAAGACCTAGTTAACTATCACTTAAAGGAGATACGTTGTAGTACTCAGTGTCACACAAAGATGTGGATAATTCAAGAGATGTTCATATACAGTTAAGGAAGGATGGATGGGTATATGAAACGACCTATATGCTTTAAGGAGTTACGTTGTAGTGCTCAGTATAGGTTCTTAGTCACACAATCGTGCAAGTTTAAGTCACAAGTCTGGGATATTTTACTTCAGTCTCAAGTTCGTCATAGTGGGTTTCTCCATCAGCAGTCACTACAAAAAGCCGTTGTTTTGATACAAGAGGTTTGAGAAGAGATTGATCTGAAGAGAATTGAAGAGAGAATAGTTATCGACATCCACTCATGGGGTATTGATTTGTATGTTGCTTCTAGTTGATATGTCTATGTACACATATGTAGGATGAGTCCGAAAGATCGTCATCATCCTGGAGGGAGAAATGTATGAAATGTGTACATCGGGGCTGTTTATGAAGAACTGGAAGCATTCTAAGTGAGCTGAAGATGTCGATATGATGCTCCCCAAACAAACCTGTGAAGAAGTTACAAGTCATCAGTCTATAATCCATTTTCCGCTGTGCAAGAGACTGAAGACAATTTGGCAAGATTTCAGAGAAACTTCTTCTACAAGCATCAAAGCTATATCAAACGGGTTGTCAATTTGGGAGGGAGCATGTAAAAGAAAATGCCTCACTAATTGGGAGGGAGTAATAACCCAATTAGGTCATTACAGTGATTCTGCAAGTAAGTCAAGCAAGCTGAGAAAGATACGAGAAGATCAAGAGCTGTGATGTCATCCTTAAAGGAAACTGCTCTACTTCAGCATTGCTTTTATCATTGTTATGTAATTGTTAGGAATCATTGTAACCAATTCACGTATATCTCCAACTGGAGGGAGATTGTTAGAAATGAAGCTGGGCGATATTTACGTGAATTGGAAGTAGACAACTAGATTGCATATAGTGCAAGGACTATTAATGTAATATTGTCATAGTTGTCAAGTTTGGCATTTAAATACCCCACAAGTCTTCACTTGTGGGGTGTGGCTGAAAATCTTATCTTTTTCATTTCAATAATATCCAAAGGTTTCTCCACCTTCTCTCTACACTCTCTCACTAAACCAACTATGAATCTCTTCTATTTTCATGAACCTCGACCTCCAGAAGGTGTTAAGAGACGATTCTTGGTCATTACAAATTGGCTAGTTCATTGCTTTATGTTGATATTAAAACATGATATGACTTTTTCTTCTTTTTTTGAACTCGAGATATAATTTTAGTTAACTATGTCAAGATATTTCTTTTATCATGACATATATGTTTATCTAGGAGTTTCTATGATGTTTCTTTTGCTATTAGAAATTTTTGACTTAACTATAGCTAAGAATTATTATGATGGTTCTTCTTTATTGTAAAAGACAAGGAAATTTCGAATTATTGGTGTAAGAATTGAATGTTAAAAAGTAGTCTCGATTAAAAGACAAGGAAATTTCCATTGGTAAAAGTCATTATTTCTTTACGAAAATAATATAATTAAAGCTCCGTCTAATTATTTCTTTCTCCCGGTTAATAAAGCATATACCTTTATTATATAAAAGACGACAAAGAAATTTCAGTGGAATTGAATGTTAAAAAGTGATTATCCCTTTATGAAAACATAATTAAAGCGCCCTCTAATTATTTCATTTTCTCGGGTATAATTGGTGGTGTTAATAAAGCATATGTTGGGGTAGGAATCTTTTTTAAAATTCCATGAAATTTCCATGAGAAAAGTGAGAAAATATAATTAAAGCTACCACTAATTATTTCATGGGGCAATTACATATATGTCTCTGCTAAGCTAGTTTATTACATATATACCCAAGCTTAAAATTTAATTACATATATCCCCTTCCTAAACACTCTTAATTAAATATATACCCAATTCATTTAAAATAGCTTATTAAATGACTATTATACCCTTATTAACATTTATATATTACCCCCTTCTAATATCATTGCTTACATAACTATGCTTCTTCATCTTGGTGCTTGGATGAGCTTGTTGAGATCATGGAGTGTCAAAAGACTGGCGAACAGACCGCCTATCCCGTCTTTTTTGATGTGGAACCCACCCAAGTCCGCAAACAAAGTGGGGCTGTTGGTGAAGCTTTTGCTAAACATGAAAAGGAAGAGGCTGCTGGGAAATGGAGAGAGGCTTTGAAAGAAGCAGCCGATCTGGCTGGATGGGAGCTCAAGAACACTTTTGATGGGTAATTATTTCATCATATCTCTACGTGCGTAATTCCTTACTTAAGTTTCTTCTAAATTACCACCGAGTATATGTTTAAAAGGGTCATCCATGAAAATTGACTATTATTTTGTTACATAGTATGACTTTGTATATGATTGTATGTTATAGATCTAAAACATTGTTTATGTTGGAGTTAGACTATGCTAAACCGAACCTGCCTTTACAGGCACGAAGCTAAATTCATCAAAAAAGTTGTTCAACAGATTTCACTAGAGTTACGTTCCATCAATTTCAGCTTTGATGAAAAGTTAGTCGGCATGGAGACCCGAGTAAGAGATGTTATTTCATCTTTAGAAGTTGGTATTGATGAAGTTCGCATGATAGGGTTCAAGGGCATGGGAGGGGCTGGGAAGACAACTTTGGCTAGAGCTGTTTTTGATCATCTATCTATTTATTTTGAAGCTAAAAGCTTTGTTGAGAATGTGAGAGAAGTTTCAAATGGGTCGGCGTCTGGTTTGAAGAAATTACAGGAACAAGTCCTTTCAGATGTGCTGAATGAAAAACTCACTGTGAATGGTGTTTTTGATGGGAAAAACATGATGAAAGAGAGAATGTGCAGTAAAAAGGTTCTTCTTGTTCTAGATGATGTGGATCATATAAAACAACTTGAGGCGTTAGCCGGTGAGCCTGAGTGGTTTAAGCCGGGAAGTAGAATTCTCATTACAACAAGAGATGAGCAAGTATTGGTAGCTCATGGAGTGAAATTCATTCGTGATATTGTTCTCTTATCGGAACAGGAAGCAATTTCCCTCTTTAGTAGGTACGCATTTGGAAGAGAGAATCCACTTCAAGGATATGAAGAGCTGTCAGGAAAAGTTCTACGTTATGCTGCTGGTCTTCCCTTAACGATCAAAGTTTTGGGTTCATTTCTATGTGGTAAAGATAAGGATGAATGGGTAGATGCCATAGAAAGACTAAAAAAAATTCCCTTAGAGGAGACTCTAAAACAGCTAGAATTAAGCTACATCAGTCTAGAAGATGACTATAAGGAAATATTTCTAGACATTGCATGCATATTGAAAGGCCAAACCAAAGAAGATGCAATCAGAATTCTTGAATGTTGCGGATTTCATTCTAGAATTGGTTTAAAAGTTCTTGAGCAGAGATCTCTCATAACTATTTATGAAGATAAATATGGGTATTTGGGCATGCATGACCATATAGAAGAAATGGGAAAGAACATTGTTCGTCGTGAGCACCCAGATGAGCCTAACAAACATAGCCGTTTGTGGATTGCCGAGGAGATTGAAGATATATTGGCGGATGACATGGTAAAGATCAGTTTACTTGTTAGGTAGAGAAAACTAATACATTTTCATTCGTTCTGACTTCTTTATGGACACTGGTTTTGGATTGCAGGGTATTGAAGCAACAAGATGTCTAAGACTTGATATGTTGAGAGGAAATTCGAGAATTCTTATGAATGGTCTTGGAAAAATGAAGAAACTTAGATATCTTGAAGTGTATTTTGCAGATTTTGGTAACTCGGAAAGTGATGGCCAATACTTTCCAAATTCTTTAAAATATCTAAAATGTTGGCATTACCCTTTCTTGTATTTACCCAAAACATTTCAAGCAAACAATCTTGTTGGACTTGAAATGTATAATAGCAGAATGGTACAACTTTGGGAAGAGGGAGAAAAAAAGGTAGAATAATTGTTGATCGGTTATTTTACATAATTCATAATGCTATTAATTTATTGGTTTGTTAATACGCTACTATTAATCTTTTTTCCTCATTTTTGATGGATGATTTTTACAAAACTAAGATTCCTTTCTCTCTATTGGTCAAACTTGACGACCTTTGACTTTGGGATTACTCCGAATCTCGAGACGTTATCTCTAGAGTATTCTTATAAATTAGTAGATCTTTGTATGCCAGTTAGTTGTCAAAAGCTCAACCACCTCCATATCAGTCAAAAGCTCAAGCATCTCTTTATCAGTGAATCAAAGTTAAAAACCTTTGACCTTGGGTTGACTCCGAATCTCGAGAGGTTATATCTTGAAGATTGTGCTGATTTTGAAGAACTTCACGTGTCTGTTGCATGTCCAAATCTGAAATTCCTCAACCTTAGTAGCTCAAGGTTGAGGAGCCTTGACCTTGAGCTGATTCCAAATCATGTGTCTAAAAAAGGTTAGCTACTTAAACTTAAGTGGTTGTGAACTTCTTGAGAAGCTACCTGAAGATATTGGCCGATCTGAATGTTTAGGAGAGCTAGATATAACAGATACAGGCATAAGTCATCTTCCACGAAGCATATTTGGGTTAAAAGGTCTCCTTATCGCCGCACCTCCAGAGCTTCTGGAGTTGTATGATTTTCCCTCGGAGATAGAAACCACAACCTTTCCCATTTGGTGAGTAAATAACAGGCAGTTTCTTTGTTTTCTCAATTCATTTTTCTCTTATTTTAATATCGAATTTGATATTGGCCGACAAAAGTTATTCGAACAAAATAATAGTTTTCTAAAAGAAAAAATAAAGTAAATTATACGAATGGTCCTTGAGTTTGTACGAAATTACAGATTTGGTTTCTGAAAATATCAACATTTACATGGGTGGTCTCTATTTTAAAACTTGTTACACTTTTGGTCCCTTATTGTGTTAAAGAGAGTTTCAAAAGCCCCCACCATTTCTGGAAATTTTGAGCTCACGGCTCCCACCACAACACCACCCACGCGCCACCACCGCCGAGAATGGCCGTGTCTATGGGGATTACCGGTCTTAGCAAGAATTTGTTGCAAATGCATATGCTAGACGGTACATAGATAAGATAAAATATGGATTTTCTTAACTGTGTAACCTCTCTTACATGTTTTCAGAAATTTTTCATTTTGTCTATTGCATTTTATTTTCATACTAATAGCGCAATTTCATATTAGCTAAAGTAGTTTCTTGGTTTTTAAGGTCTTGGTTGACGTAGCGATTCACTTTTAATAGAAGATACTTGAAAGCAGATTATGGATGCTCCAAGAACAACAAATGCAAAGACAATAAGCTAAAGTAGTTTCTTGGTTTTTAAGGTCCTGGTTGAATCTTTGATATCCTAAAACCCAACTGCACAAACCATCGACTCTTTGATGCAGCTTGTTCTACTTGCCGGTGTCGATGTCGAGGTTAAGTTTTAGAAGTGAATTTTCAAGTCCTCTTTTTGGTATTAAATGTTATTTACACTTATGTGTAGTAGATTTGTTACTTGTATCATTGTTGATTAAAGGACTCGTGTTTAGTAAAATATTTTGTAATGTCATAACCTTGAAATGATGCTTCCACAAGTCACAAATGGTTCTGGTTATTGTTTGCAATTGAAACATGGTCATGCCTTTGCATTATGAAGTTGACGTTGATTACGTGACTTTATATGAGCTGCTTACTTGAAATAACATCGGGACACAACTTGTAAACTTTGAATCATAAGTTAACTTGAAACTCTAAAACATGATCAAAGCTGAGGGGTTTTGAATTTAATTCCTACTAGGTGCAATTGGGTGTCTTGTTTTATCCGGTTTGGGTTTGGGTTTGAGTTTGTGTGTGTCTGTTTTAAAACTACCATGTTCTTATAGTAAAAGATAAAAGATAAAGAGGTTTGCATTGTACAATACTTTTGTATATCAGTCCGAAGAGGACGAGTAGACAATTAATTGTTGCATTCACAAACATTCCGCCAAGCATACCTTTTCAAGAGGTTGAACCGGCTAGAACTAATCAATTTATGAAATATTCCGCAAAGATAACGAACAAGTTATTATTACTTTACAGAATTCCATACTCGGCCACTTTTACTCATGAATCACTATAAGAATCCAACAAAATTACTAACTTCATGGTTACATGACTTCCGTTGTAACTTAAAACCACAAAAAGTCCAGCAACTACTATATTGGTTGTGCTCTAACATGACCCGGCTCTAAAAATTATCAAAGGCAACAAACTAATCATTGCAAGGCCAAGTCCAGAATGGTGATGATTTGAATATTTCAACTAAGATCCCAAACATGAAACAAAATATTTGCCCCGACACATTCGAGTTGTTCCATAAACAGAAATCTGGCAAATCAAAAACCGTCTAACGCTTGACCCATTGGAAGCTCTTCCTTGCTTTCGCTTTACCAGGTTTCTTCCGCTCCACAATTCTCGAGTCTCTTGTCAAGAAACCAGCTGCCAAAAACACAAATTACACGTTACGATACAAGTTCAGATATCAATGAGCTACATAACTTCTACAACTGGAACTTTGGTCATGGAATGAAAGAAAAACCTTAGAATGTGACATTTCATTTTAAAGGTGTAATATTTGAGTTTCATAAAATTATTAACTCTTGCTAGAAGGCATAAAGTTTGTCCCACAAATGACAATTTGACCCAATATACTTAGAACAGTCGATATGGGCTACGTTTAATCTCTAGCGAGCCACATGGACAAAATGAAACCATAGATAAAAAGCAAACAGGTTAGATGGTTGGTCGAAAGTCGCTAAAGTTCAACTTTTATTGAATAAAACCCACTAGATCAATCTTTTTGGTAACTGACAAATACTCCATCAATCCCCACACATTGCAAGAAAATTGAGCATATGGTTTTATAAAATTGATGTTTAACGATTAACTAAATATCTTGCATTATCTTTAATGATAATAATACAAAAAGATCTTGCGAGAGTCCAAATGAATATCCTTAATTCTTTGTAACAATGATATTTAGACAAGAAATTTTAGATTAAGGTTCTTCTAGAACAGGAAGGGCTAAAAACTATAACATGCATGATCCCTGTTTTGAATCTAGAGGTGGCAATTTATGCCTGTTTTTTGCCTAATATGGGTCAATCCGGGTTTCAATCTATCTCCAAAGGCTTTAACAGTACATTTTCTACAGTTGGTTAAAATGGAAACAGGCCAAACGAGTTTTCAACTGCTAAAACCTCCTAAATAACTTTATTAAAAGAATTGGCCTATTATTTTAACATTATGGTAGTAGCTACAATCTTACTTGATACATTGATTATCTACGAAACTGGAAAACGAGAAAATAACCATTGACTGGTCGATCCAACTCAGCCTGGAACTGTTAAAAACGACACATTTTGACCTGTTACACAACCCACCTAACCTGCCAATTTGCCACCTCTACTGAATCCCCCTTCAAATATTATTATATGAAAAGATTAAAAAAAAAAAAAAAAAAATGAAATCACCCGGCGTCCCCCACACAAACAAACAAATGAGCAACTATAAGACATAAAGAGCATGACTAGCACTAGATTGTGCCAAAATAATCTCATAAAGAGGTGACTAACTAATATCATACCAAGTGGTCCTTCCATCTCATAGAAACTGTAATGATCAACTTTCGAAAGCACAAGTGACTCATTTGTTAAGCAACTATTAAAAAAACTGAAGGAACCGTGTGGACTTCTATCAATAACTCAGAGTTTCAAGCATATGCAAAAGAATGAAGGGTAAATAAAAGCTATAGTTACCTTCTTTCAAAGGAGGACGGAACTGATCTGGCGCCCAGTTTTGCAGTGCCCTACTCATACCAAGACGAATTGCGCCTATTTGACCTGTTTCATGCACTTATGAAGTTTAGATTGGTGTCCCCAAACAAATGAAAGAACAAAAAATAATAATACCATGCATAATCAACTGAACTAGAGTGAAGTTGGAGAAAATATTATGGAATTTGCGGAAAAAAAAAAAGGTAACATAAGATACAATATTTGCCAAAATATGAGAAAGAATGATTGAAAGTACAGTTGCATTACCTAACTATAAATTAACTGGTATAAAAGTAAGCATGAAGTTCAATATTCAAATGTTTAAGGAAAGCAATTTTGAAAGTACAGTTGCATTACCTAAGAAGATTTTGACATGATAGTTTACATCCAGGATTCAGAATCATGTAAAGGTGGCATTTTAACACATACTTGAATTCAGGGCTATCTGATTTAGATTCTATCTTTGACGGTGAATGAGTGAAACTTACAAACTAACCTAAAAATGAAAATGTGTCCAAATTTGCCGAAGGTAGTAGTCTAATGTTTTCAACTTAATTTGTAACCTATCGTAATTTATAATCATATTTAATCGAAAAGCATTTGAAATAATGAACAGAAAGAAAATAATAAAGATAGTTGGTGAGCCAATCAGACCACTTTTGACCTGCATTAGAAAATTATCCATTTACAGCACATCTAATCATGCATTCAAACAAGAATAAACAATGTAAATTTAATGCTTCAAACCTGATACACCACCCCCTTTCACAGTACAATTAACATCCAGAAGACCCAATGTTTTTGTCTCAGTGAGAGGACGAAGAAGTGCAGCTCGTTGATCAAGCATCGGGAAATAGACATCGAACTGGTTGTCATTTATGAGAAATTTACCCTCACCAGGTTCAATCCAGACACGGGCAATACTACATTTCCTTTTTCCAGTCCCATAAGCCCTACCCTGACTATCAACTTGTCTAACGCGTGCATTGGCAATTTCCTCTTGCTTCTGCCGCTCTATGTCAGCTCTTGTGGACTTACGGGTGTTCTTTTCATAACGCATATCCTCAATTGCGCTTAGTGGGGGCAATCCTGGAACATCGTCTAAGTCTTTGAGGGCCATTAAACTGTCAAGCATGTCATCTGTAATTCCCGAGGCAGCAATTAAGTCGCCAAATGCATGATCTGGGCCTGTGGTCAAGCATTATGATTAAACATCTTTCATGAGAGAATGCACCATATATAGACAATAGTTAAAGAGCATTATACTACAATATAGAGAGAGAAAAGAAAAAGAAAAAAAAAGGAGAGGCCAGCTGGAATGAACTTTGACCTCTCACTAAGTAAGACTTTTGAGGTGAGCGGACATGTTTCCGAGAAG
Source organism: Artemisia tridentata subsp. tridentata (assembly GCA_021014915.2). Lineage (NCBI taxonomy): Eukaryota > Viridiplantae > Streptophyta > Magnoliopsida > Asterales > Asteraceae > Artemisia > Artemisia tridentata. Next base: position 9,748,523 of record CP139509.1, read on the forward strand.
GAAACTATGAATATGTATAGCTCGGTTTGAGCTGTTGAACCTAGTAAGCCAACCCAGAACCTGACCAACCATACAGAAACACGTGATGTATTGTTCATTTATTTTTCTTTCAATTCTACAAAAAACGGTCCTTGGTTATTTGTTGATGCACTAACATCACGAGAGTGACAATACCTAATAGTTTTAGGCATTATCCATTTGGATGTTACCTAAAACATACTTGTTTAGTATTTTGCATTCCGAATCTTACTTACGAAAAGCTGGCATAGATAGAACTCTTGACTTTTAGAGTCATTATAAACTAAGATATGTGAGTAATGGTCAAAAAAGCAAGGAGTAGAACCTTAAATGTTCAAGTCACATGCATATGAATCTAACAGGAGCATACATATATACAATTTACATGTTGCATAGGCCTAGTTTGTGAGCATCAAACCAATTTTAAATCAACACAAATACAACCAAATCAGAACATAAACGAGACTTCAGAGTAACAGAAATATATTTAGAAAAGGTCATGACGGTGTAACCAAAACTTGAAACCCTTTCATATAAGGTCTTTATGGCATATGGATACCTACATGCATACATACACATGCTGACATGCATATGTTCCTTGTTTGATTCAAGAAATTTCCCCTAAAAAACATGCACAAGGTCAACTTCACCCGTGTGCATGACCCTGCTGCTGCCTGCCGTCCAGCGGGTATGACAGTTTAGAGGGTGACAGTCATGCCCTGTTATGCTTTACATTACAAGTCTCTCTTTAATAGAATGCACACTTGTTATTCATTTTTGACCTTACTTAAAGCTATTAGATTTGTCAAGACTTGTTTGGAGTTCCAAAAACTATGATCCAAATGATTGCAAATGGCAATGATGTTGTTTGAAATAGCATCGTTCCCCAAATCCGAAAGCAATGGACTAGCCAATTCCATGAGGTTTCAACTAAAAATGCTGAAATTTCTTATACCATACCATTACAGGGACGGATGGGCCCAGGGGCCAGAGGACACCCATGGATATTTGCAGCGTAGCGTTAATTTTTGTAAAAGACTTCTCTATTTTCCCGAAATGCACCTGGTCCAAAGAAATTGTGTTTTCATTTGTTGTTTAGTGTATTTTTTTCCCCCTTAAATGCACCTGGTTCCGTCCCTAGTGTTACCAATGTGGGTTGGATAATCTTTTGTTTCGTTAAATAAGGTCCACAGCCAATCATTCTACATCGCACAAATCACTCCTAGTACTAGTATATGACATTAATCTTAGGCTAACAACTTTAAATACGCAAATTCTCATCCTATACCAATGTGGAACAGATAATGTTTTGTTTTGTTAAACAAGGTCTGGCCACAGACAAATTAAGGCTAAACTAAGTTATGGAAAATGGCTCCTAGTACTAGCATATGACATTAATCTAGGCTAACAACTTAAAAAAAAAAAAAATGAGGTATACCTTTAAGAACATCAGATAAAGATTTGGCTTCTTCATCCAACAATCTATTTTCTTCTTGTTGTTTCTTTTCATTATCCTCCTCCAACGCGAAAACCCCATCATTATCATTATCATTATCTTCATTCGGATTCTTGGAAGATTGTTGTTCTTGGATGATAGTATTAAACGAAAATAGAGATTCGATCCTTGTTTGTCTGCAAATGAAATGAGGGTTTTACCCCTTCTGGGATTTGCTTATGTGGTCGGGTCGGGTCGGGTCGGGTCGGGTCAAGTGGGTTTAGATGTTTTTGGATCTAAACAGATATGAGCGGCAGGGGTGTATAACACAATTCCAATAGGCCAGACACAAGGATGATCTATAATGGTCATTTTGTATTCAGATTTTAATTATTATACATTTTTGTGTTGTAAATAATATAAAATAACTATTTGGATATATATGACCCCTTTTTTTTTTTTTTTTTTTTTTCTTTTTTTTTTTTTTTTGCTTAAGAAGGATATATATGCAATTTTAAGTTTATGTTGGATATATATTCAATTTTTAGTGTTTGGAGGGATATATATGCAATTGCCCCTTTAGTTAATTTTCTGGCGTTAATAACATTTTGTAGATCAAATTATGTTTAAAATGGCTAGCGCTTCAATACAATTTACATGAGATTTTGTTTGTTTAATTTTTTAAAAGTCTTTGTAATGTAACTAGTTAAAATTATCAATCAAATTCTATGTTATTGATGCCACACGCATTTAGTCATTGATAATTACATAATGCATAAAGTAGAGCAGTTTTGTTGCTGTTGGTTCCACCCGACCCGATTTGTTCAATTTAATCGTCCAATGTGCTTCTGGTAATCACGATTTATGGCTCCGCCACTCACTGGTACCTACTATTGACCGAACCTAAATATGTTTAATGGATTTGCATTAGGCCTTTTACTTGTTCGAGCGTGGCTCACATTTACCTTATTAACCATACATGTTGTATTGATTTGGAGATTTAATGAGATTAACAATTCTCGGCAACGGGTATCTCTACTGCAAAATACTACATTTGGTGTGATAATGAATCTCGACACCGAATAACTATGAAATGCCTAGTACATATCCACTAGACATATATAGTTTCAGTTAATGATAACTAGAAATATATATATATATATATATATATATATATATATATATATATATATATATATATATATATATATATATATATATATATATATGTGTGTGTGTGTGTGTGTGTGTGTGTGTGTGTGTGTGTGTGTGTGTGTGTGTGAGAGAGACTTTCTTGCGAGAACCTTTTTATCTGCAAGAACTGACAGAACCACCAAAAACATACATGCACGCCTTCAATATATAGTTTGTTTACCATTTTATTCTCAGCTTCAATCAATTAGATCTTCCTGAATACACATCAAAGGAACAGCTGCAAGAACGGTTGCTACTTGCGATCCATGAAGCTAGTGAAGGTTTTGTGTTTGGGTAGTCGTATTCTACCCAATGTTGTTGTGTGAGCAACGCCAGCAATTGTTTCAGCCATTGCTATGCTATGTAGATGTTAGTCTCTCCTCCTATTTTTCAATTTGTGGGTCCATCTTTGACTCGGTTTTATTATATTTGGGTAACACAATGAACAATTTGGTGATGCCTTTTCAGATACAGAATGAGCATTGATTATGCATTGAGGGATGCCATTTGAAGAACGAGAGTCCCTGTGAAGAAAGGAGTCATGCATGTACGAGAAAGACGAAGAGCAAGTGGTTTTTGGCTGGCCCTATTTTGTAACATGGGAATGCGGTCTTACGGGTTGCTTTCACCTCCTGCAGACTAGAATAAATTGATGAAACTTGAAAGCACAAAATATCCATAGGCTTCATGTAAATGCTAGCTCTTTTTGGTTGGTTGGTTGGTTTGTAGCTTTTGGCGAATTCCGTTTTCTGATTCATATTACTAAGACCAAGAGTAGTGGGGCGTTGAAGTGAGCTTAGTTGCCCTTTCAACACCCGTTGGTCCACCCCCGTTGAATCCAATTAAAATCAACGCTCGTTGATCCAACAACGGGTGTTGATTTTATTTTTAAACAAAATATAACCATTGAAGGTGGCTGTAACGGTTAAATTTGAATTAAATAATCATTTAACTCTTTTTTATTTTACCTATAATGTTTAAATTTACCTATAAATATTACCAAGTTAACTCATTTTTTTACACCTTCTTTTAGCATTCTACACTATAAAATCACAATGAATCCCAATCATTTTAACATTTCCGCTTTTGGCTCAAGCCGAAACACACCATATCAACCTCCACGAAGAGCCCCCGAGCAACAAAACGACCAAGAGCTAAATAACAACCAAATTTTCGGCTACATGACGCACTTGCCTTACCCAAATCAAAACCCAAATATGATGTACCCAAATTTTATGCCATTTGAAAATTCGCAAGATGATGTTGTTTCACCAACACAACCTTTAAGTTTTTAATCTAGGTTTTTAAGTTTTTTATTTTAATTGTTGTTTTATTTAAGTTTGTAATTGTTGTTTTATTTTAATGTATGATTTTAAATAGTTATTTAACTTTTTAATTGTTAACGTTTAATAGTTATTTATAAAAAAAAAAAAAAAAAAAAAAAAAAAAAAAAAAAAAAAAAAAAAACATATGACACAAGAGACACTTGTCAACAAATGCCCCAACCCAAAAAAAAAAAAAAAAAAAAAAAAAAAAAAAAAAAAAAACCCACTACTCTTGGTCTAAGTATTTGAAGCTTTGTGAAACCATCTTTATTTCATTTCTGTATTCTATAAGCTCCGATAATTCTTTGCAAATAGAAATAAATAAAAGTAAATTTCAGTCATCTCATGTCCAGGGACGGACCCAGTATTTTTAAGAGGGTGTTGCACAAAAGAAATGTTGGGCTAACTAAAGTTACAGCGTAAGAAATGAAAGTAGCAAAAAAAAAAAATTGGTGGGTTGCACACACCACAAAAACGACAGTTTGAAATCTTTTTGCACTTCGTGACCTAAAATCGGGTGTAGCCCGTGTCACACCCGGCATACATATGGTTCCGTCCATGCCCATGTCAAAATATGCTAAAACTGAGAAAGTAGTAAACATCTGATAATGGACAATAAATTGGTGACGTTCCTAACCAGGAACTCAATTATCTCTGTTATTTTAGGATGGCCGAGTTTCCAAACATGAATTCAATATTTATATGCCAAAACATTTCATTTTTGTATTATATAAGCTTCAATAATTCTTTGCGAATTGAAATAAATAAAGTTAGTGAATTATATTTTTAGTACGTAGATACTAATATAATATGTCATGTATATGTATATTTATGTTTCAGGGTGGGGCGGGTTTGGGGATGTTGTGCCCCATCCCCGCCCCAAACCCAATAAGATTCCTATATTAGGACCCGAAACCCACCCCATAACCCGATAAGCATGCCTCGCCATGTTCCAAAAAAATCGGGTTTTAAGTTCTCCATCGAGTATTCGAGTTCGGTTTCTTTTGCCATCTCTATGTGTAATGATTTTAAAGGTCCGCTTGACAAAAGCCCAAAAGTCATAAATCCATTTGGTCACTCGCCTTCTTTCACTTGTCCTTGTCGATTACATTTAAACATTTCATCAGACACCTTTTCTGATATTTATATAAACTAAAATAAAATGTCAATCTCAATTTTAGCATCAACAATCTTCCATTATGCATCATCTTCAATACCAAACACCATAATCCATTACAGTTACGGTCCAACATTATTTTAACAACTTTAGGCTACTGGGATTGTGTGTGTTGATTATGAAAAGGTGAGTTTTGGTGTCGTTGTTTGGTTTGAGTAAGAGTAACCTGCGAAAAATTGTCTTTGTGATTTGGCTAGATTGTAGATGCAGTCTTTACAACTTTGAAAGTGCAAGCGCAATCCCTACAAGAAAATGTGGGGACCAGTTAGGTATGCAGATAAATTGCATACCTAAGTAGTTCCCCATTAGGACGAACTGCGCGTGTACTTTCAAAGTTGTAAGAAATGCGCCTGCAATATGACCAAACCACAAAAACAATTTTTTGCAAATTACTTTTAAGATAATGTAAATTGTAGGGTTTTAGGGGTTTTAAGGAGAATTTAGTGTTTAGTTTGTTATTTGCTTGTTGTTTCGTGAAATGAGATGCGAATGTGGTCGAATTTATTTGACGCCATGGAAAAGGGATGGGGGTCGGATGTGTGTTGAGTGTTAAGTATTGAGTGTTGGGGTGATTATGTTATAACGGCTGAGGTTTTATTTGTTGAGGTTATCCATAGAGGTCGAGTCTTTGATCATATGTAGTATGTGGCCGAACCGAGATATCTCGTGACTGATTCTAGCTACCCCTAAATATGTAGCTAGAAAAGTTTAAACCCGAGACCTCTTGTGAGGACATATCTAATTGCTAGGCTACCTTGTTAGTGGTTGTTTGGGTGATTATTTGGTAAAAAGTGGAAGTATGTTTGCGTTTTCTTGTATTTTTCTTTTTGAGAAACATGTAAGAGGTTGCGTAAGACCGTATCGAACCATATCTGTAATACCCAAAAATCTAAAACGTATAAAAAGACCAAAATGCCCCTACAACTTTAAAATTTAATTAAAACATGTATAAAGTGACAAATAAATTTCAAACCTTTGTAAATGAACCATACATGACACAAAATAATTTTAAGACACCCATTTAACATTTTTACATGCCCAAAATTTATTATGACACTTTAAAAATGTACACATAAACTGAAAATCAATCTTATTTATTTATTTAGATTTAAAAACATTTAAAGATTGAGATAAGAACAAAATAAATAAGGAAAAGGATCAAAAATTGAAAATTCTGATTAGGTAAACCCTTAGGCCGATTCTACAGCCTTATTTCCCCCCCCCTATGACTCGGTATATCACTTATTTATTTTCCTCCAAATCTTTTCTTCATTAAACATACCGAAAACCCTAAAACAACAACAAAAATTCGTCCCTTGTTCATCCGAATTTATAGAGGTCATTGAATATTTTTTTGGTGTTCTTCATCATCCAAGGGAGCTAGGAAAAATAGCTAGAGGTCGTGGGATTCGTTGGTTTGTTCGCTAGGCATTTTTTTGTGTCGTATATTCCACCCGAGAGGTATAAATCTCCCATAATTATTTCGATCATCCTAAAATTCATTTATCATTTTTCTTACGTTCCTTATGTTGTATATGGTCTGTGAAAAATGGCTCTAAGGTCGTGGAGTTGCTGGTGTGATCGTGGTGAATTTCTTTGTCGTATTTCTCCATCCGAGTGGTATAAATTCGTGCGCTTGATTTACACGTTCTAAATTCGATTGGGTATTTTTCTCATGACCCTTACATCATATAAGACTCATATAAAATGATAAATTCGAATCATGCACGTTTATTTGATCATACGAAATTTTGTGAATGAAAACACAAAGAAAATGCAATCTGGTGAATACGAATTTTCTGGATCTTTAAAGTATTTTTCCTGGGTTCCTTATGCATCATGTGACTCTGGAAAAATGTTGGTTTGAATTGTTGTAACTCATATTGATCGTTTTGAATTTAAATGGTTAAAACGTACGTAAATTCTAAAATATGTGATACGAATTTTCTGGGTGTGAATCGTATTTTATTTGGACTCTATATAACATATATGATCTGGGAAAAATAGTGGTTTGATTTATAGAAGCATACATATATCGTGATTAATTTTTGTTCTAATCGGGTGTTATGAAATCGAAAAGAAAAAAAATAAAATCCTAGGCTACGAATTTAGATTTAGGGTTTTGGATCTGAAATTGGTTAATAAATAATGTATTCATGATGTACAAATGATGGCCTAATGATTGGGAAAGATTAGGGTTAGGATTTTGATTTAAAAATGTTATACGATTTGGGTTTTTAAAATATAAGGGGGTGTTTTGTCATTTCTGAAACTTAAAGGTTATTTTTATAATGTTATTTAGGTCAGTACTAAAGTGTAAAAAAATATAACATGAGGTCCTTATGTGTAAAAATTGCAAGATATGGAACTATGTGTAAATTTAGGGTTTCGAATGGAAATTAATTAAATAGAGGGGTTAAAAGTGTAAATATTGAAACTTTATGGACTAAAGATGTGATTCTAAATAAATGATGTATTTAAATTAATAGTTTGCAATATTTTCATTTAAGACCCTTAACTTTGGGATATTTGCAATTAAAACCCTAATTTATGGAAACTTGTCATATTTAACCCTGAACTATCATAACTTGTTAAAATCTACCCTATGTCCATAATATGCTTAAATAATGACTTAACCTAAGTTATGATACTTAAATCTTTCTGATTATGGAGACTTTCTAAAAATGGAAACCTGCTAATTATGGAAACCTGCTAAAAATGGAAAGTTACTAAATATGGAAAGTTACTAAAACTGGAAAGCCGACTAAAATAAGTAATCTGAATTAAATAAGCTTTTAATAAGACAGTCATGATTCGTGTAGATTCGCTGAAGATGGAGTTTGCTTCCGACCTTGATATTTTCTGTTGTGTTTTCATTTGCGGTATAAGGTACAGATATTCTGACCTTCCTTATAAGGTTTCTCATGATCTCTTTCATATTCTGATCTGTTAGTTTCTGATCTGATATCATTGCTATGATTCCCTTTGCTTGAACCTCCTCTATTGATTCCATTTGATATGACCTCTGATATGAATCTATGTTATGAAAACCTTTTTAATTATACCATGGAAATGTTTTGAGAAAAACCAATTTAAAAATATGTTTATAAATGATGCGAAACTACTTTTATATGAAAGGTTACTAACTTTTTTGAACACTATATTTTGAAGACTAGCTTTATGAAAAACCGTTTTGAAAGACTATTTTTATGAAAACTACTTTAAAGGATCGTTTTATGAAAATCATGAATTAAAGGATTGTTTAAAATGGACTTTTGATAGAAACTTCTGAAACGGACTTTTGATCTGAACCATGACTTGATTATTGTATATGAACCTTGATCTGATAAACTCTGATTTGGACCTTTGATATTACTTCTGAGATATTTTATATGAACTATCTGTTATGAGCCATCTGTTATGACACTCTGATTTGATATGATATCTGACTCTTAGTTTGATACCCGAGCCAAAATCTGTTTCCTAGCCATGAAGGTAACATGGCCGTGTCATTGATGCACCAATGGCATGACTCTAGGGCGGTAGAGTGATGTTCCGCCACGTCCCCTTATCTGTTATCTGATATGCGCATTATATTATTTTGGCCACTATTTATCTGCGGGGGCGTATGGATGCATCCTAGATCTGATCTGTTTAGTGGATTTAACATGATTGATTTATTATTATCTGGTGATTGGTACTGTGTGCTATACATGCCCTTCACATATATCTGGGAGCTAGCTACTCCATTTGAAGAATGAGTACACCCCTCATATTATCTGATTATCTGAGAGGTCTCCCCTCTATATGATTATGAAGATTTATGGTTACACGGTTATGATATGATATGATCTGTTTCTGGGCTCGTGGTGGATTACTATCCCTTTTCTCTTTCCTTTATACTTATTCATTGACTTATCCCTTGAACCATATTATATCTGTTTGACCTTTGTTTCTGTTATTCTGTACTATTCTCTATTACTGTTTGTTATCGTTATATCTGTTCACTGAGCTCTCGTAGCTCAGCCGCATTTCTTTTCCTGCGGCAGGTTTTAGTAGGAAGCTGGGAATGGGTGGAGAGTACCTTGGACTTAGAAGACTCGATAGCTACTTTTGGACTTAGAAGTGATTAGAAGATATTATTATTTTGGAATTTGTGTTTACTGGAAGTTTCTTTTGTAACCTTGTAGTTCCTATATTTCAATTGTAATCTTTGAGAATTCTTGTATTACTATAGAGGTATGCTTTGTTTTGATCTGATACGAAACCATTGTTGTGATATCTTTACCCTTGTCGGGTTGGGGTGTTACAATTTATGGTATCAGAGCGACAGGCTGCGACTCGTAATACATTTACCCTTGACCTGTGAAGTTTGGACCACTAAGTTTCCACTGTAGGCGCTCATAAGACAACCTTTAAGATTTGCTTTAGGATTTCCCTATAGGAACTTAAGTTTTGACCAGTGAGGAATGGGTAGACTATAAGGCTTTTGTTTAATTATCATTGCTTCCGCATCACTCTGATTCGTGCCCCACTTGTTGAGAGCACTTTTGGAGATTGAAAGCTCACGCTTTGCACCACCTAAGATTCCGACTCCGACCTCTGATTCTTTTGTTAATCATTTTGATGTCTCTTCGGGTATTCTAAGAACCTCCATGACGATAACCTACTTGATACATTCTATTACTCGCTTTTGATAATCTATGAATCTTCTGACCCTATATGAGTTCGTCTTAAACATCTCCGTTTCCATGAGAAGTGATGAACTCAAATAAGTACATTTTATTATCATCATTTATCCTATTTATTTGACTTGTTTTATTATATTATGTATGAGAATTGATACTTAATCATTTACTTTTGTAATTCTCAGGTAAAAACAAGCATTTGGTGAAACTTAGCAATTATGGACTAAAAATGGAGCAAAATGATCAAGATTGGAAAAGTATGCTGAAATGAAGAGATTAAAGACCATTGCCTGACTTTGAAGAATGCACGCACGCAATTCTGTCATGCGTTGCATATGAAACTTTGGTCAACGAAGAAGAACCAACTTGTTCTACTCTAGATGCGCCGCATTACACTTCTAACATACGGCGCATCACTATCAAGATTTCACCAGTTACAATCCAAGATATAGGAAGACATGCGCCGCATACAAGAATGAAGATACGCCGCATCTCAAGGCGGTGTACGAATATTCCCGAATATAGTAATCTTGGACCCCACGCGAAGTTAAGTCGATGCGCCGCATCTACTTATTCTATGCGCCGCATCTGACCCTCGGACAGAAACTATAAATACCTCAAAGTCAGACGAATTTCATGTGCAATTTTGACCGAACACAAAGGAGATACCTAGAGACGAATTCAGTAGATTGAGCAGCACAAGACACACCCAAAAGAAGATACAAGAGCTGTAAGAAGGTCCTGCATGTATTTAATTCATTAAGTAGTTTTGTTTTATTGTATTAGTACACTTTAATTCATCAGGATTGATGGGCTTGTGTCATTGACTAAAAATCATGCACTTCAACTCCCCTTAAAATTGCTTTCCCATTAATTAAAGTTTATATGTTGATGTCTTTGGTGACTTTTATTAGTGCATTGATAACCTCTGTGTCTATTAGTGGCTTGTCGTATGTGACTACGGAAAATCATATTACTCCCACGGTTATAACTAATCTGATCAATTAGGAGTAACTTTTAGACATAAGTAATCATTAAGGGTTTACTCGCCGATAAGATTAGAGCCAACGAGAAAGGGTTAATTACATACACTTCATATAAAACTAGCAATAAAACAAGTGACAAGTTACTTAATTATCAGGACAGGTCTTCTTATTGTCTCAAGTATCTATCTGTGTACGTGTGTGCTCATCGCTGATTCGTGCTCATTAGTTTAGTTTATTTATTTAATTACAACCAAAACGTGCCAGTCTCTCAGGCTGAACCCCTTGCGTTAGATTAGGTTGTATAATTAACTTAGAATATTAAAATACTGATTAGAATAATTAGATAATACGTTCCACTCTTAGTGATCGACACTCTACTTACCATTATATTCATACTGACCGGGTACACTGCTCGTTAAAGTGTGTGTTATTGATAAGTCGGCTAAATATAAATTTAAAACTTGAATACTGCTAAAACCACAACGACATCACGCGCGCACCAAGTCTTTGGAGCCGCTACCGTGGATATAAAAATTAGAGCAATACACACGCACATCAAGTTTTTGGCGCCGTTGCCGGGGAGTGAATTGTTATTATCTGTTAATTTGATTAGTATTTTAATTAGGTTTTTCTAATTAGATTCTAACCGCTAATACTGTTATATATTAGATTGATTGCATTCATTGTATAATTTGCATAATTTCTGTTTTTGTGTAATTTTTTTGTTTCTTTTTGTTTGTTCTTATTTTTATTTTTTATTATTTTTGTGTTTTTCTGCATTCTGCTATCGTTGTACTGTGCTGACATAAACGATACGGCGCATCTGATTTCTCAGATACGGCGTATTGCGTTTAATTTTTATAAAACAACGCATTTGATAAATTCGAATACGGCGCATCTTTTCCCAAGATACGGCGTATTCTGTTTTTAATAAGAAATTTTTCTAAACGTTAACCATACGGCGCATCTGTTTTAACAGATACGGCGTATTTGATATTTTAAATTAAAAACAGATTTTTTCGAATTATTAAACAGATACGACGCATCGATCTTTATCGATACGGCGCATCCACTAAATCAAAAATCTTGTATTTTGAAACATAACGAAATACGGCGCATTAGCTTTGGTTAATACGACGCATTTAATTTTAATAAATATAATTGATTTTTGATCATTTGAATTCGATACGGCGCATCCTAAATTATAAGCGGCGTATCTGTTTTCTGAATAAAAGTCTGATTAAATTTTAACGTAATAAGATACGGCGTATCCAACTTTCTGGATACGGCGCATCGTCTGTTGACATCAGCAACTTTTATTTTTCGTATTCCGTTTTCGTTGTTAATTTTCTGATATAATACTTTCTTGAACATACCCTACTGATGCTTTTGTGATGGTTTCAGGAAGTGCATGACCAGGAGTTCAACTAAGAACTTGATTAGACCTTTCGAAGATCCTGAACGAGCCTTACATTCGCTTAAAAGGCTTTTCCACACAAAAAGCTTTGAAATTTCAAGTTCGTTCGAGCTTGATTACTTTTCTGAAGAGGAGGAGAAAGAGGAAACAGAAACAATGGCGGATACTACTATGGAGGAATACATGAACAAAACCCGTGCTGATTACAGTTCAGGAATTGCTAGACCAAAGTTTGATGATAAGTCAAAGTTTGAGTTGAAGGGTCAGTTTCTCAAGGAGCTAAGAGAAAATGCTTTCAGTGGGACAGAAGATGAAGATGCCAATGAACATGTTGAAAGAGTCCTAGAGATTGCAGATTTGTTTACTACAGAAGGAGTCTCTGACGATCAACTTATGCTACGGATCTTTCCAATTTCGCTTAAAGGAGCTGCTAATAAGTGGCTAAGGAATGAACCTGCTAGTTCGATCACTACATGGGAAGATTTGAAGAGCAAATTCCTGAAAAGATATTGTCCACCTGCTAAGACTGCTAAAAAGATGGAGGCTATCAACAGTTTCAAGCAAGAGCCTGATGAAACTCTTTATCAAGCTTGGGAACGATTTAAAGAGTTACTGGTTAAATGTCCTCAACACTATCTAACCCCAATGCAGGAGATAATATTGTTCTATTAAGGATTGGACGTGCCTACTAGACAGATTTTGGATGCTAAGGGAGTTGTGCCTCAAATGAGTGCAGCCAATGCTAGGAAAGCGATCCAAGAAGCTGCTGATCACTCTCAGAAATGGCACGACGGAACCTCTACTAGGTCTAAGAGCAGCACTAATTTTGACGGGTTTGCTGCTATTCAAGCTCAATTGGATAAAATTAGTAGAGAGATGAAGAAGCGTGATGAGAAAGTTTATGCTGCCCAAGTTGGATGTGAAAAATGCGAAGGACCTCACTACACTAAAGATTGCCCTAAAAAGAATGAAAGTGAGACTTTTGAAGAAGCATACTACACACAATTTGGACAACCATTCCAACCTTCAGGAAGATTTAGAGAAGCTGCTCCGGGGTACTATCAAAAGAACAACTTTAACTCCACTTATCAAGAAAGGAGGCAGACTTTGGATGACACTCTAAAACAGATTATGGCCGATGCTGCTAAGAGACATGAAGAGAACACCACTATGATCAAAGAAATCCGAGCCTCAACGGACACTATAACAAGAAATCAAGGAGCTTCGATCAAAGCATTGGAACAACAAATCGGGCAAATGAGCAAGGTTCTTCAAGAAAGGGGATACGGAAGTCTACCTAGCTCAACTGAAACCAACCCGAGAGATCATGTCAAGGCCATAAGCACTACTGATGATGTCACGCCTAACATACCTAGAAGATTGACGAATGGTAATGATGGTGCAAAGCCCGAATTTTTCTTTAATTCTTCAATCAGTTTAAGGAGATTACTCAAAGAGAAGGCAAAGATTGAAGAGGAGATCAAGGCTACAATGGAAGAAGAGAGCCCTGCAACCGACTTACACGCCTTGCCTCATAAAGAAAAGGACCCAGGAAGTTTTACTTTACCTTGTTCAATTAATGATATGTCTTTCAATAATGCATTAGCTGACTTAGGAGCTAGCGTTAGTGTTATGCCCCTTAGGACATTCACTACCCTAGGACTAGGAAAATTAGCACGAACTAAGCTGCTTATTGAATTGGCTGATAAAACGGTAAAACAACCTGAAGGGATTGCCGAAAATGTGCTAGTTAAGATCCAGAAGTTTGTTTTCCCTGTAGACTTTGTTATATTAGATATGCCCGAGGATGTTAAGATTCTGATGTGTTTTTTTTAGGTCTATAAAAATCAACCAAGTTTTAAATTTATTTATTGCCGAACTAACCTATAGACTCTAAACACTCACGAGCAGTGTACCCGATCAATGTAGATAGTTTCTAGGTAAGCAAGGGTCGTTCACTAGGAGCGAAGCTAAAGTGATCTAAAGGTATTCTAATTACTAATCTAACTAAACTAAACTAGAAAGCAATTAAAGATAAGGGGGGTTTAGCCTGAGAGGCTACCACGATATTGTGTGTTATATAAACTAAATACGGGAAAGTAAATAACTAAACTAAAGATAGATCGATATAAAGAAGAACGGGTTAGCCAAGCCTAATCCATCTAATAGTTATACATGCTTATGTCTACTTGTTTTAATTCATTCAATTGTTTTGCCATCAATCCGATTATTAATCCTGTCACAATTGAATAACCTACCATCGTGGTGGGAAAGAGGACATGATCATAGTGACCTATCTAGCATCAATACTAACTTATCGCTTTAAACCGTCTAACCTAGTTTGGCATTACGCGCTACTAGTCCTAATAGTGGCATAAGGCACGGTTCCGGTGTGTTCCCTCTAAGCCGTCTAATAGGATTCGGATTACTACACTTTATGATCAATTAAAGTAACCACAATTACAGATAGTTAAGTTACCACATTAAACCAATAAGTTCATAATCTAGTTACATAGACTTTTACTAGTTATAAGCAATAAACGAGTTTTTATCGATAAGCACCCAATCCAATAACAAAGTAAACACATCAACACAAACATAAAAACTAATAAAACTTCATAAACATGACTAACACCTAAGGGTGTTAGCCCATAATCTCAGTAACAATACATAAAGTTGTAATCAAAGCAAACGAATAAGAATTCATAATGAAAATGATACGCTAACCGAACGATTACACTTAATATAAGGTTCTTGAGATGATCTTCTAGGATGATTGGATCTTCAAGGAGGTCTTCTGCTGTTTGGAGGCGTTTTCAGACTTCTGGGAACGACCCCAAGGGTCCCCAATGATCCCCAAATTCGTTAATGAGTTCGGTATTTATAGATTCTGAAATCTGGGTCGATACGGCGCATCTAGAGAGTTAGATGCGCCGCATCTATAAGTAAACGTAGCCTCCAAGTCTGAAACTGACCCAATACGGCGCATCTAAAGACCAGATGCGCCTCATCTCCCAATACGGCGCATCTAAGGACCAGATGCGCCGCATCTCCTTCAGATTCAGATAGATTTTCTTTTTCTCTTCGCGTGGCCGCTTGAATCAACTAAATCGGAGTCCGGATGAAGATTTTATGGCCAAAATACGAAAGCATCTTCAAGTGTCGACTTGTAATCTTGACTTCTTCATTAAGCTTCTAATCTCCACTTGATTCCTTGGTAAGGGTTGTGTTTGGCCGATACGGCGCATCGGATTGGTCCGATGCGGCGTATCTGGAGTAGAACAAGTTGGTTCTTCTTCGTTGACCAAAGTTTCATATGCGACGCATGATAAAATCAGATGCGGCGCATGCTTCAAAGTTAGGCAATGGTCTTTAATCTCTTCAATTCAGCAGACTTTTCCAACTTGATTCATTTTGCTCCAATTTTCGTCCGAAATCATTAACCTTCACCTAATGCTTGTTTATAACTGAGAATTACAAAAGTAAACGATTAAGTATCAATTCTCATACAAAGTGATATAAAACAAGTCAATAACATAGGATAAATGATGCTAAATATGTCGTTATTTGATGTCATCAGATTCCTTTAATCCTCGGAAGACCTTTCTTGTCTACCGCCCATGCTAAGATTAATGTGTTTAAAAGAAAAATCTCATTAAAGGTAGGGGATAATAAACTAGTCTATAAGTGCCAAAATCCTGTTAAGAGCATAATTAGAGGCGTCTATGTGCTAGGATTAAGAGAACGTATGGACCTCGATCTAGAAGCTAGGCTTATGGGAGAAACATTAATTCAAAACAACTCAACTAATCCTAATCATGAGAATCTCGAGGAATTCATTGACCTTAATGTACCTACCGAACTTAGACGCGATATTGTTAATGATTTTGATGACGAGTGGTATGATTGCGTAGTGATTAACAAACGTAGGAGAATAGTTGAAAATACAAATTTGAATGATGATAAGTTTATTGAACTACCACCACACCTTGCATATCTATGCCTATATAATAATAAAAATTTCCCGTCTATCAATTTGTCATCTCTGCCCGATAGGGACAGAACTTTGTTTATACATATTTTGAAGAAGAATGGCGTGGAAATTAAGGACAAGCAAGGAGTGTGCGATATTACTGGACTGGTGATGAGGGAACGCGATGCCTCCGACTCTTTCAATGACCAGTATTAAAGAGCTAAACATGAGTCTAACTTGAAGACTCTGGAATAAAGACAAGTGCTGACCGGGAGACAACCCGGATTTATCTTTTACATTCTGTTCTGTCGAGTCTGTCAGACCAGCAGAAGATACGGTGCATCTCAATCATTAGATGCGGCGCATCAACTGCACCGGTCATATCTTATTTTATTTTTCTGCATTTTTATTTTTGACTTTAAGACTTTCTGTCAGTTTATTTAATGCGGCGCATCCCTGGTTAAGGATGCGACGCATCTTTTATCCTGATTCGTATTTATTCCAGGCTCGATACGGCGTATCTTCTTCCATAAGATACGGCGCATCGACTGACCTGATGATTTATTTTTTTTTATTTTTTTACATTTTATTTTTACTAACTACTAATGTATTATGCAAGTTTGAACCTTCTTAACTCAGGTGTGTTAAAGTCTTAATGGTATTATAGATTCCTGCAATTTTTGTGGATGCATCACTTATGGAGCTTAAACGTTCTCATCCACAAGAAGTTGATTTTTGCTCTTATACGAATAAAGGAGGATCATACCGAGCAAATCTCAGGGGAGTTTTTCTGTTCTAATTCTTTTATTTTTCAATTTTCAACCTTAGACACAAAACAACGAGGACGTTGTTTAACTTAAGTGGGGGGATGGAGAATTAGAACACTTACTTGTCCTAAACTTTTTCAAAATATGCTTAAAATGCGCTTAATATATCAAAATTTTAAAATTTTTTTAGCATGTTTTTGTTTAAAGTCTAAATTGCATAGCTGCACACATAACTTTATTTTCAAAAATTGTGAACTTTTCAAAATTCACAAATCTATGAGTGTGCAGGTGACTTGTAAACTTTAGAACATGGCTTGTATACTATTCGAGACCACCATAATAAGTATTATTTATATAATTGGAGTGACTTGTCTAAATTGGTAAATTTCTAGGATTACACCCAAATAGCCTTTATATATTATGTGATATTAACTAACTACACTGGTTAGTTAACCCCCGTATAAACCCTTTGTTACTCTCATTTTTAGAGTAAGATACCCTAGAAAAACACTCAGAGCCATTCCTTTCGTTTCTTACACCTTTGTTATAATGTTTCGTTACACCCTTACACCTTAGCCTACCCTGTAGATTTAAGATCCGTGGTTAATTGCTTTAGGCAAAGTGTGTTTCCTTACATTACCTGTGTTCGCGTGCGTAATTCATTATCTTTGGTTAGTTTGGAAATTGCACAATGCAATTGGTATGAAAGTAGATATTGTATAACTTTGAGTTTATTTTTCGTGTGTTTACTACTTTCACTATTACCGTTATTTCTGAAGTCATGAAAAGTATGGAAAAATTATCCAGAGTTATCGTTATAGTGATGTGGTGAAATTTTACACATCTATGTATATGTTGATGATATAAAAAAAAAAAAAAAAAAAAAAAAAAAAAAAAAAAAAGCGAAAAAGAAAAAAAAAAAAAAAAAGAAAAAGAAAAAGAAAGAAAAAGTTGGAAGTTTGATTTAACCAACTTATGTAAAGTTTTGTATTAAGTGGGAGATATCACCACTATTTGTTGTATATTATATTTATGGATTGAATGGGAGTTGGCCGTTATGGGAACGCCAACTAAGGTTATTCTTTGATTAAGATTTTGTTGAGTATAATTCGTGTCTACCTAAAGCGTGTGTTTCAAGTGTTAAAGCGTGAGTTATTCAATGATATGAGTCTTATTCATGGGATGGTTGGGAAAGTGATTGACCACACTTAGGATTTTAATCTATTTGTTTTGTTTATTTTTCATTTTACACCAATTTGTATCCCAAATATTATCCATACCCTATATCATTCTTCATCCAAACCTTTGATTTATTGAGATTATGGATTTGAGCAATCTTAAGTATCGTAGTCGTGGATTCGACTATGTATTTATGATTTTGTCGCCCTTTTTGATATAATATTATTGGTGAAGATTACTTGATCCTATCTTTAGCCTATTCGAGTTAAGGATTTGAGCAATTGCAAGTATCGTGTTCGTGGATTCGATCATGTATTTGTGATTTTGTCGCCTTTTCTGGAATTTGAGATCGATAGAGATTAAAAAGAATGATCAACCCTTAAGCCTCAAAACCCTTTTTACCGCTTTAGACTTGTTATTCCTTGGCTTTAGTGGGGGAGATGTGTATACTTGCCAAGCTTATGATAGAATATTCGTCACGACTGGACAGTTAAACGATTAGATTTGCTTTTATCGAAATATTTTATTTTATTCCTAATTCGTTAAGTGTTTGGTTGTGTGATTATGATAAAAACGAATACGTGCTTAAATATAAAAATAAATCCTAATAACTTTAAGGATACATTTTCATAAAATTAATTCTAAGGTTTACTTGGGGACAAGTAAAGTTCAAGTGGGGGGATATTTGATGAATTCAAATAAGTACATTTTATTATCATCATTTATCCTATTTATTTGACTTGTTTTATTATATTATGTATGAGAATTGATACTTAATCATTTACTTTTGTAATTCTCAGGTAAAAACAAGCATTTGGTGAAACTTAGCAATTATGGACTAAAAATGGAGCAAAATGATTAAGATTGGAAAAGTATGCTGAAATGAAGAGATTAAAGACCATTGCCTGACTTTGAAGAATGCACGCACGCAATTCTGTCATGCGTTGCATATGAAACTTTGGTCAACGAAGAAGAACCAACTTGTTCTACTCTAGATGCGCCGCATTACACTTCTAACATACGGCGCATCACTATCAAGATTTCACCAGTTACAATCCAAGATACAGGAAGACATGCGCCGCATACAAGAATGAAGATACGCCGCATCTCAAGGCGGTGTACGAATATTCCCGAATATAGTAATCTTGGACCCCACGCGAAGTTAAGTCGATGCGCCGCATCTACTTATTCTATGCGCCGCATCTGACCCTCGGACAGAAACTATAAATACCCCAAAGTCAGACGAATTTCGTGTGCAATTTTGACCGAACACAAAGGAGGTACCTAGAGACGAATTCAGTAGATTGAGCAGCACAAGACACACCCAAAAGAAGATACAAGAGCTGTAAGAAGGTCCTGCATGTATTTAATTCATTAAGTAGTTTTGTTTTATTGTATTAGTACACTTTAATTCATCAGGATTGATGGGCTTGTGTCATTGACTAAAAATCATGCACTTCAACTCCCCTTAAAATTGCTTTCCCATTAATTAAAGTTTATATGTTGATGTCTTTGGTGACTTTTATTAGTGCATTGATAACCTCTGTGTCTATTAGTGGCTTGTCGTATGTGACTACGGAAAATCATATTACTCCCACGGTTATAACTAATCTGATCAATTAGGAGTAACTTTTAGACATAAGTAATCATTAAGGGTTTACTCGCCGATAAGATTAGAGCCAACGAGAAAGGGTTAATTACATACACTTCATATAAAACTAGCAATAAAACAAGTGACAAGCTACTTAATTATCAGGACAGGTCTTCTTATTGTCTCAAGTATCTATCTGTGTACGTGTGTGCTCATCGCTGATTCGTGCTCATTAGTTTAGTTTATTTATTTAATTACAACCAAAACGTGCCAGTCTCTCAGGCTGAACCCCTTGCGTTAGATTAGGTTGTATAATTAACTTAGAATATTAAAATACTGATTAGAATAATTAGATAATACGTTCCACTCTTAGTGATCGACACTCTACTTACCATTATATTCATACTGACCGGGTACACTGCTCGTTAAAGTGTGTGTTATTGATAAGTCGGCTAAATATAAATTTAAAACTTGAATACTGCTAAAACCACAACGACATCACGCGCGCACCAAGTCTTTGGAGCCGCTACCGTGGATATAAAAATTAGAGCAATACACACGCACATCAAGAAGTCTGGTGGTGTTTTAACCACGTGTATAAGAATGCTTTCCTCTCGTTTTTAAACGATAAGACTTGCGTTGTCAATCCGTTTTTCCATTGAATAGTTAACTTTGATTTTAGTCTGATAAAGGATAGGTTGATTGATCATTGACGACTACCCTCTGATGTTTCACCTTCGGTGTTTGAAAACCATTTTGAACTCCCTACCATGATTTCCGATTGTTAAACTTTTGCTATCTCTACCTGATTTTGTTCTTCACTTCCGACCTATTTGATAAGCAGTTTGATACTCCTCTGACCATTCCGAAGGTCATTTAACCTTAAGGTGCTTGACACATTCTGTGAATTAATTACCCATGGTGGATATAAATGTATCATCTGATATTACTCTGTCCTTGCAAAGTCCGTTACTACTCCTATGAGAACTCTGGTGATTATTAGCCATGGACTGTGACGATAATTTTGTCCCGATATGAATTTGTTAACTGAGCATGATGATGCTGATAACTGATATTCTATACGCCTGACTTTTGACAGTTATACGATGTTTGTATTTCCGATGACTCACAACCTACCTGCAACTTATGCTAAATAGCTAAACAAGACTCCAACACCTTGAATTGTTCATTTATCTATCTCCACACTTTGATGAACCATGTACTTGACCTTGATATATGAACTATCTGTCTGGCTTGGCGACCGTACTCATCATACGAATCCGTTTACTTTTGACATATTCGATTTTGAGGTCTTTAAGTTATGGATTGGCTGGCCCTCATACGCTGCCAGGGACTACCGTATCTAATTTGTGACCTTTAGTAATATGTTTCATCCCACTTTCGTTATGATAACCTTTAACCGCTCCAATCTGTTAAGCTTAACGCTGTTATGGAAACATTTACCTCGATCTCACTTGATTATTGATTGTCTCCTGACACCTATTATCCACTCTTAGAAAACTTGGCATTGGAAGTTTTGTTGTGCAAATATTCTGGTGGTTCTGATGAAACTCTTGGGTTTCCCTCCTGTTTAAGAAGTGGAATTGAATTTGAACCGATCTCAGTTGACGAACCATGATGCTATAGAAGTTGAGAGATTGAAGAAGCTGATGGAATATGACCTTGTTGTAATACCTAAAAATCCAAAATGTGCAAAATGACCAAAATGCCCCTACAATTTTAAAAATTGATTTAAAAGCTTATAAATCACCAAATAAATTTCAAACCTTCGGGAATGAACTAGATATGAAGTCAAATAATTTTTGTGATTACGATTCAACATTTTAAAAAGTACAAAATTACACAAGGTATTATTTTGGCTGATTTTTATTATTTACGTATTATTATAAGTATTATTAATTCAATATAAATTAAATAAATACAAGATAAATGCAAATAAAATTAGGGAATTATCAAAATCAGTATTTGAGCTCAAACACACTTTCTTGGACCGAAAGATATGATCCCTCATCACAATACACGTTTTTCTATATTTATTTTCCTATTTAACAAATTACCGAAACCCTATTAAACCCTAAACAAAATTCGACTGCCTCCATACGACTTGGGAAAATTAGTGGGATATTTTCTAGGGTTCTAAAACATCTAAGGAAGCTAGGAAAATTGGTTTGAGGTCGTGGGGTTTGTTCATTTGATCGCTAGAGTTTTTGGTGTGTCGATATTTGCAACCGAGAGGTAATAATTCTAAATATCCCTTCTACACGTTCAATTCTTCATGTATCATTTTTCTTGTGTTCTTTGGATCATATAAGACCTAAATAAAATATATAACATGGATCATGCAATCTAATTCGATCATAATAAATTTAGAGAGCTAAAACGCATAAAAATTCCAAATCTGCTTATACGATTTTACTAGGGGTTGTAATTATTTATTTTGGACTCTATATGAATTATATGATCTGGGAAAAATAGTGGTTTGAATTATAGAAGCTTAGATTGATCGTGGCTAATTATTTTGTAATCGTATTATGTGTAACGAATGGAAGAAAATAAAAAGGAAACCCTGGAACGAATTAGGGTTAGGGATTTTGTACTTGAATCTGGACATTTAATGCTAATTAATGATATGGTCATGATTGTTGGATGATTAGAGGAGCTAGGGTTTGTTTTTTCATATTAAAAGTGTAATACGATTTGAAATAAAATAAGAAGGGTTTGTTTTGCCAACTTTGAAACTTTAGGGTTATTTTTATAATGTTAATTAGGTCAGTACAAATGTGTAAAAATTATAGGATGAGGTCCTTATGTGTAAAATTTGCAAGATCATGATTTATTTGTTATTTTATGGTTCGAATTGGAAATAAATAAATTAGAGGGACTAAAAGTGTAAATTCAGGAAACTTGTGATTATTTTGTGTAAATAATATTGTTAGGGAGATAATATGTAAATTTGGATATTTGTGGGCTTAATATGTAATTATTGATAATTTGAGGATTTAATTATAAGTTTGGTAAGTTAAGGGACTAAATATGTAATTATGTGAAACTTGGGATATGATTCGTACCATGTAACAATTGTAAGGGTATATTCTATAATTTGATAATATAAGGGCTTGTGATGTAATTATGAATATAGTAAGGGTTAGAGTGTAAATTATGTAACTATAAGGTTTATTTTGTAATTAATGAAACTAGAGGGGCGTAACTTGTAAATTGTGAAACTTAAGGGATTAAAATGTCATTCTGAATAACATGAGTATTTAAATCAGTAACTTAAAGTATTTTCATGATTAGACCTTTGAATTTGGTGAGTTTACAATTAAAACCCTAAACTATGAAAACTTGTCATAAATAACCCTAGACTTTTGTAACTTGCTAAAATATACCTTA
This sequence comes from Artemisia tridentata subsp. tridentata, assembly GCA_021014915.2. Taxonomy (NCBI): domain Eukaryota; kingdom Viridiplantae; phylum Streptophyta; class Magnoliopsida; order Asterales; family Asteraceae; genus Artemisia; species Artemisia tridentata. The sequence continues at coordinate 9,771,687 of CP139509.1, forward strand.
ATCCCATAATAAGGCTTGAGTAATGAGTTAACCTAAATTGGTGATATTATAATCTTTCTAATTATGGAAATCTGCTAATTATGGAAACTTGTTAATTCGGGAAACCTGCTAAATAAGGAAAGTTACCTAACAAGGAAAGTTACTTAAAATGAAAAGATAACTAAAAATCACTTGTCATTCTGTATTCAGTATACATTTACCCTTAGCCTGTGTAAGTTACCCTATACTTTTGTAACTTGCTAAAATGGCTTGTATTCAGTATACATTTACCCTTGTCTTACAATTTATGGTATCAGAGCGACAGGTTGCGATTCGTAATACATTTACCCTTGGCCTGTGTAAGTTAGGACCACTAAGTTTTTCCTGTAGGCGCTCGTAAGACAACCTTTGAAAATTTGCTTTAAGATTTCCCAATAGGAACGTAAGTTTTGACCGGTGAGGAATGGGTAGACTATAAGGTATTTGTTTAAGTATCATTGCTTCCGCATTACTCTGATTCGTGCCTTTGCCTTTAGCTAAGCCTTATAAGAACTTTCGTTTCAGAAGCTAGAAAGCTTGCAACCTAAGTCTAGTAACCAAGTAAGTTTGAAATCCCTCGAGAACTACATGGATACCTTGCACCATTTAAGTTTCACTTCCTGATTTTGAATCCCCATTTCCGATTTGTTTGATAAATGGTTTGATACCTTTCCGACCATCCAGATGGTCATTCAACCATAATGTGTTTGACACATTCTACGAATTCATTACTCATGTCGGATATGAAGTGTATCATCTGATACTACTCAGTTCTGAGTGATCCATTACTACTCCTATGAGAATCCTGAAAATTATCACTATTGGTTAGATCCTGTTGATATTTGATATCACTTTTGAAAATCGAAAGCTTATGCTTTGCACCACCTAGGTTTTGAAACCTATTTAAATCTAGAAGACATTGAGAATTGCACAATAATTGCCTGACACTATTCGATCCTTATCTTCGGATTTTGACTTTGATCTCTGATCCTTTCGTCAATCATTTTGATGCCTCTTCGGTCATTCTAAGAATCTCCATGGCGATGACGTACTTGATGTATTCTCTTTTTGTCTCTTGCTTTTGATAAGTATCTATAAATCTTCCGACACTATTTGATTTCGTTTCATCCATCCCCGTCCCTATGAGAAGTCTTGTGGTTGTAACCACGAGTATAAGAATGTTTCCCTCTCAATTTTGAACGCTAAAATTTTCTATGCTGATCTGTCTTTCTTCGGATAATTAGCTTCGATTTTATTCTGACAAGGAATTGGTTGATTGAGCATCTAAATTATGAAGACAAGGGTAAATGTATTCAGTATACATTTGTAGCCTTGTGTATTCAGTATTTCCGTTTCTTTCCAAATTTCGAGGACAAAATTTTCTTTTAGAGGGGAAGAAGTTATAATACCTAAAAATCCAAAATGTGCAAAATGACCAAAATGCCCCTACAATTTTAAAAATTGATTTAAAAGCTTATAAATCACCAAATAAAATCCAAACCTTCGGGAATGAACTAGATATGAAGTCAAATAATTTTTGTGATTACAATTCAACATTTTAAAAAGTACAAAATTACACAAGGTATTATTTTGGCCAATTTTTATTATTTACGTATTATTATAAGTATTATTAATTCAATATAAATTAAATAAATACAAGATAAATGCAAATAAAATTAGGGAATTATCAAAATCAGTATTTGAGCTCAAACACACTTTATTGGACCGAAATATATGATCCCTCATCACAATACACGTTTTTCTATATTTATTTTCCTATTTAACAAATTACCGAAACCCTATTAAACCCTAAATAAAATTCGACTGCCTCCATACGACTTGGGAAAATTCATGGGATATTTTCTGGGATTCTAAAACATCTAAGTAATCTAGTAAAATTGGTTTGAGGTCGTGGGGTTTGTTCATTTGATCGCTAGAGTTTTTGGTGTGTTGATATTTGCAACCGAGAGGTAATAATTCTAAATATCCCTTCTACATGTTCGATTCTTCATGTAACATTTTTCTTGTGTTCTTTGGATCATATAAGACCTAAATAAAATATATAACATGGATCATACAAGCTAATTCGATCATAATAAATTTAGAGAGCTAAAACGCATAAAAATTCCAAATCTGCTTATACGATTTTACTGGGTGCTGTGATTATTTTATTTGGACCTTATATGAATTATATGATCTGGTAAAAATAGTGGTTCAAATTATAGAAGCTTAAATTGATCGTGGCTAATTATTTTGTAATCGTATCATGTGTAACGAATGGAAGAAAATAAAAAGGAAACCCTAGAATGAATTAGGGTTAGGGTTTTTGTACTTGAATCTGGACATTTAATGCTAATTAATGATGTGGTCATGATTGTTGGATGATTAGAGGAGCTAGGGTTTGTTTTTGCATATTAAAAGTGTCATACGATTTGAAATAAAATAAGAAGGGTTTGTTTTGCCAACTTTGAAACTTTAGGGTTATTTTTATAATGTTAATTAGGTCAGTACAAATGTGTAAAAATTATAGGATGAGGTCCTTATGTGTAAAATTTGCAAGATCATGATTTATTTGTTATTTTATGGTTCGAATTGGAAATAAATAAATTAGAGGGACTAAAAGTGTAAATTCAGGAAACTTGTGATTATTTTGTGTAAATAATATTGTTAGGGAGATAATATGTAAATTTGGATATTTATGGGCTTAATATGTAATTATTGATAATTTGAGGATTTAATTATAATTTGGTAAGTTAAGGGACTAAATATGTAATTATGTGAAACTTGGGATATGATTCGTACCATGTAACAATTGTAAGGGTATATTCTGTAATTTGATAATATAAGGGCTTGTGATGTAATTATGAATATAGTAAGGGTTAGAGTGTAAATTATGTAACTATAAGGTTTATTTTGTAATTAATGAAACTAGAGGGGCGTAACTTGTAAATTGTGAAACTTAAGGGATTAAAATGTCATTCTGAATAACATGGGTATTTAAATCAGTAACTTAAAGTATTTTCATGATTAGACCTTTGAATTTGGTGAATTTACAATTAAAACCCTAAACTATGAAAACTTGTCATAAATAACCCTAGACTTTTGTAACTTGCTAAAATATACCTTAATCCCATAATAAGGCTTGATTAATGACTTAACCTAAATTGGTGATATTATAATCTTTCTAATTATGGAAATCTGCTAATTATGGAAACTTGCTAATTCGGGAAACCTGCTAAATAAGGAAAGTTACCTAACAAGGAAAGTTACTTAAAATGGAAAGATAACTAAAAACCACTTGTCATTCTGTCTTCTACTCCCTTAGGTTCGAGGAAGGAGTAATTTGATCCTTGTCATTTGCTATCCTTGTGTTCTGCTAATAAGGTACAGATATTCTGCCCTTCTCAGTAAGGTGCCTTCGTTCTCTTGATCTCTTGTTTTGATTCGTTTAGGATTTCCCTAAGCCATTGCTATGTTCCTATTCACTTTGGTTCGTTGTTGGATTCATTTGACCTTGATATTTGTTCGTTACCTTGTGATATTAGTATTCGAATCATTTGATACTTCGGGGGTTCATTTGATTTTGGTAATTAGATGTGAAAACCTTTTCAATTATATTATGGAAATGTTTTGAGGAAAATTATTTTAAAGATGATGTTTATGAAATATGCGATATCACTTTTATTTAGAGTTTGACTAAGCTTTTGTGAAAACCACTTTTCAAGACTACTTTTGTGAAAACCGTTATTAAAGGTCATTTTTATGAAAATCATGTGATAAAGATTTCTTTAAATGAACCATTTGATTATGAACCTCCGATGATGAACCCTTTGCCATGAACCTTTGATATTTGGACTTTGACCATAATTCAATGACTTAGACTATTTGGACCTTTGCTTTGATTTAGACTTTAGACCTTTCAGTTTGATACCCGAGCCAAGTTCGTTTCCTAGCCATGAAGGTAACGTGGCCGTGTCATTGATGCACCAATGGCATGACTCCAGTGTGTTCGAGTGATGTTACACACCGTCCCCATATTGTTCGCAACGTGCACATTATATTTATTATGGCCTATATTATTGTTCGGGGGGGCTTATGGATTGCAATTCTAGGTTCGTGTTCGTATTAGTGGATTTGTCATGATTTGATATTATATATTGTTCGGTGACTGATGCTGGGTGCATACCACGTCTTTCACAAAGTTCGGGAGCTGATCACTCCAATTTGATACATGAGGTCACCCCTCATATTATCTGGTTACTTGTGAGGCATCCCCTCTAGATTGCTACAGGGTTACTATATTTGATTTGTTCGGACTCGTGGAGGATTACTGATCCTATTATTTCCTTTCTTTTCATTTCATTCTTATTATATTCTTTTCCTTTGACTTGTATATTCCATTGCATTAAACCATACATGTTCGTTTCGTTTGTTTCGTTTCCATTTATTATATATCTGTTCACTGGGCTTTTTAAGCTCAGCCGCGTTTCTTTTCCCGCGGCAGGTTTTAGTTGGAAGCTGGGTATGAGTGAAGAGACTTTTGGACTTAGAAGACCTTGATAGTTATGCTGAAGTAGAAGTTATTAGAAGGATTTGCATTTGCAGATTTAGTATTTAGTTTTTGTTCCATTGTAGCCTTGTGTATTCAGTATTTCATTTGTAACCTTTGAGAATCTTTGTATTACTATTGAATGTATGCTGTGTTTTGATCTGATATGAAACCATTAATGTGATACTTCTACCCTTGCCGGGTTGGGGTGTTACACTTGTTCACCTCAGTGTTTACTTTGAATACCCCTATTAGTTTATGAAGAAGAAAGAGAAGATTCTGCGTCAGCGTATCAACTATCGTAAACCTAATCGTATCACTACCATTACCACCTTTTAATTCAGCGTATCAATGATCGATTCTATCTTTGTAAACTCCGTACCAGACAGCCTCTTTTAATGATCGAAGGACTGAAGAAGCAACCACAAGAACTTCTAAGAAAAGAGATAACTATTTGAGAGTAACCTCCGGGAAGCATTTCAGTGTTAGGCACGAAGAGGAACAGGTAGATCATTTTGTAAAGTGACCCTTTGTTCGAGAAGAGTAGATTGGATTGGCGTCCCGAGATTGTAGCAGACAACACTACCACGCACCCGGTGACGACAGCAGTTTGAGTCGGCAAATTTCGAACGGTGTGAGAAGACCTGTCAAAGACACGCAGTCTTGCTTCTCTATTCACTTTAGTTGTACTAAGATGAATTGAGAGCAGAAGCAGACTCGCGAATGGAAGAAGGCACAATGATCATGCCGGAGATTCACGTTACTACACCACAGTTCCAAGAGGAGGTGCCGAAGGCTTGAGGGACCAGACTCGAGTTATATTTTCCTTTCCACCCTATGATCATACGATAGACTGCATGGACTTGGAAGAAGTTTAAGATCATGTATTTGAATGGACGATAATTCTGAAGCGAACGTTTGTGTTTGGAAGATTTGATTTTGTGAAGAGTGAAGCTATGGATGACGTTATTCATTTCCTCTTGACCTACTCAAATTTCCGTTAACTGATGATAGGACCCCTTGAATGAGTTATGTTCTCTGTTAGTAATTCCGCTCGGTGTTCATTCTGCGTATGCTGGACGATGGTTTTATTATGAGAAATTTGACGAATGATGGACGATTTGATGCTTTTAACGATGTACCAAATTCTGATAGACATTCTGGGACTTCCGTTAACTCTTTCGAGTAGTTCGTTCTCCTCTTAGTTATGGTGTTTGATTTTGATGACCTCTGAGACTGTAGAAGTACTAGGTGGATTAAGATAGGTGGTTTTGATTACGACTTGAGATAAAGTATGATCATCATGAAGGCATATTTATGTGGTGCTAGTATTATGACGCCTGATCAACGTGATAATACTTACACCATATAACGTGCACTCATTGTGGCCATAGGATATCTTGGGGGAGTACCTAAGAAGTTTAGAATCTGATCTCCGTTGGTTTATCCGTGATTAGTGAGACATTAGGTTCATTCTACCTATGCGTGTACTCTGCTTTCGTTCATTAGATATCTGGATGAGTTTGGACTCTCGTTTTGCATTCCGTTGACCTCAGTTATATATCTTGAACTCCTTGTAGAACTCTCTACTGATGGTACAGTTAATCTGATTTGAAGTTCTGTTGTATTCCATATAAGCTTTTCAGAAGATTCGCCTATCATCCATTTTATATTGTATGGTTCTTTTGATCTGAATCAACCTAATTTGTCTCCTCCTGAGGAATCTGAACCCACCTTGTTTTGATATGAGTCATGAGAAACGTTTGGCCTGAAGATCTTTTGGAAGAAACTCCTCGGGCATGAGAATATTACGATGATCTGTTGCGATTTGCTACGACTTCGTTCACCTTGCGACTTCAAATTTCGAGGACGAAATTTTTCTTTTTAGAGGGGAAGAAGTTGTAATACCCAAAAATCTAAAACATATAAAAAGACCAAAATGCCCCTACAACTTTAAAATTTAATTAAAACATGTATTAAGTGACAAATAAATTCCAAACCTTTGTAAATGAACCATACATGACACAAAATAATTTTAAGACACCCATTTAACATTTGTACATGCCCAAAATTTATTATGACACTTTAAAAATGTACACATAAACCGAAAATCAATCTTATTTATTTATTTAGATTTAAAAACATTTAAAGATTGAGATAAGAACAAAATAAATAAGGAAAAGGATCAAAAATTGAAAATTCTGATTTGGTAAACCCTTAGGCCAATTCTCCAGCCTTATTTCCCCCCCCCCTATGACTCGGCATATCACTTATTTATTTTCCTCCAAATCTTTTCTTCATTAAACATACCGAAAACCCTAAAACAACAACAAAAATTCGTCCCTTGTTCATCCGAATTTCTAGAGGTCATTGAATATTTTTCTGGTGTTCTTCATCATCCAAGGGAGCTGGGAAAAATAACTAGAGGTCGTGGGATTCGTTGGTTTGTACGCTAGGCATTTTTTTGTGTCATATATTCCACCCGAGAGGTATAAATCTCCCATAATTATTTCGATCGTCCTAAAATTCATTTAGCATTTTTCTTATGTTTCTTATGTTGTATATGGTCTGTGAAAAATGGCTCTAAGGTCGTGGAGTTGCTGGTGTGATCGTGGTGAATTTCTTTGTCGTATTTCTCCATCCGAGTGGTACAAATTCGTGCGCTTGATTTACACGTTCTAAATTCGATTGGGTATTTTTATCATGACCCTTACATCATATAAGACTCATATAAAATGATAAATTCGAATCATGCACGTTTATTTGATCATACGAAATTTTGTGAACGAAAACACAAAGAAAATGCAATCTGGTGAATACGAATTTTCTGGATCTTTAAAGTATTTTTCCTGGGTTCCTTATGCATCATGTGACTCTGGAAAAATGTTGGTTCAAATTTTTGTAACTCATATTGATCGTTTTGAATTTAAATGGTTAAAACATACGTAAATTCTAAAATATGTGATACGAATTTTCTTGGTGTGAATCGTATTTTATTTGGACTCTATATAACATATATGATCTGGGAAAAATAGTGGTTTGATTTATAGAAGCATACATATATCGTGATTAATTTTTGTTCTAATCGGGTGTTATGAAATCGAAAAGAAAAAAATAAAATCCTAGGCTACGAATTTAGATTTAGGGTTTTGGATCTGAAATTGGTTAATAAATAATGTATTCATGATGTACAAATGATGGCCTAATGATTGGGAAAGATTAGGGTTAGGATTTTGATTTAAAAATGTTATACGATTTGGGTTTTTAAAATATAAGGGGGTGTTTTGTCATTTCTGAAACTTAAAGGTTATTTTTATAATGTTATTTAGGTCAGTACTAAAGTGTAAAAAAATATAACATGAGGTCCTTATGTGTAAAAATTGCAAGATATGGAACTATGTGTAAATTTAGGGTTTCGAATGGAAATTAATTAAATAGAGGGGTTAAAAGTGTAAATATTGAAACTTTATGGACTAAAGATGTGATTCTGAATAAATGATGTATTTAAATTAATAGTTTGCAATATTTTCTTTTAAGACCCTTAACTTTGGGATATTTTCAATTAAAACCCTAATTTATGGAAACTTGTCATATTTAACCCTGAACTATCATAACTTGTTAAAATCTACCCTATGTCCATAATATGCTTAAATAATGACTTAACCTAAGTTATGATACTTAAATCTTTCTGATTATGGAGACTTTCTAAAAATAGAAACCTGCTAATTATGGAAACCTGCTAAAAATGGAAAGTTACTAAATATGGAAAGTTACTAAAACTGGAAAGCCGACTAAAATAAGTAATCTGAATTAAATAAGCTTTTAATAAGACAGTCATGATTCGTGTAGATTCGCTGAAGATGGAGTTTGCTTCCGACCTTGATATTTTCTGTTGTGTTTTCATTTGCGGTATAAGGTACAGATATTCTGACCTTCCTTATAAGGTTTCTCATGATCTCTTTCATATTCTGATCGGTTAGTTTCTGATCTGATGCCATTGCTATGATTCCCTTTGCTTGAACCTCCTCTATTGATTCCATTTGATATGACCTCTGATATGAATCTATGTTATGAAAACCTTTTTAATTATACCATGGAAATGTTTTGAGAAAAACCAATTTAAAAAGATGTTTATAAATGATGCGAAACTACTTTTATATGAAAGGTTACTAACTTTTGTGAACACTATATTTTGAAGACTAGCTTTATGAAAAACCGTTTTGAAAGACTATTTTTATGAAAACTACTTTAAAGGATCGTTTTATGAAAATCATGAATTAAAGGATTGTTTAAAATGGACTTTTGATAGAAACTTCTGAAACAGACTTTTGATCTGAACCATGACTTGATTATTGTATATGAACCTTGATCTGATAAACTCTGATTTGGACCTTTGATATTACTTCTGAGATATTTGATATGAACTATCTGTTATGAGCCATCTGTTATGACACTCTGATTTGATATGATATCTGACTCTTAGTTTGATACCCGAGCCAAAATCTGTTTCCTAGCCATGAAGGTAACATGGTCGTGTCATTGATGCACCAATGGCATGACTCTAGGGCGGTAGAGTGATGTTTCGCCACGTCCCCTTATCTGTTATCTGATATGCGCATTATATTATTTTGGCCACTATTTATCTGCGGGGGCGTATGGATGCATCCTAGATCTGATCTGTTTAGTGGATTTAACATGATTGATTTATTATTATCTGGTGATTGGTACTGTGTGCTATACATGCCCTTCACATATATCTGGGAGCTAGCTACTCCATTTGAAGAATGAGGACACCCCTCATATTATCTGATTATCTGAGAGGTCTCCCCTCTATATGATTATGAAGATTTATGGTTACACGGTTATGATATGATATGATCTGTTTCTGGGCTCGTGGTGGATTACTATCCCTTTTCTCTTTCCTTTATACTTATTCATTGACTTATCCCTTGAACCATATTATATCTGTTTGACCTTTGTTTCTGTTATTCTGTACTATTCTCTATTACTGTTTGTTATCGTTATATCTGTTCACTGAGCTCTCGTAGCTCAGCCGCATTTCTTTTCCTGCGGCAGGTTTTAGTAGGAAGCTGGGAATGGGTGGAGAGTACCTTGGACTTAGAAGACTTGATAGCTACTTTTGGACTTAGAAGTGATTAGAAGATATTATTATTTTGGAATTTGTGTTACTGGAAGTTTCTTTTGTAACCTTGTAGTTCCTATATTTCAATTGTAATCTTTGAGAATTCTTGTATTACTATAGAGGTATGCTTTGTTTTGATCTGATACGAAACCATTGTTGTGATATCTTTACCCTTGTCGGGTTGGGGTGTTACAATATCGAAGACCGAATATGAAAAAAATGGTGTTTCTGGACCGAGATATTGCTCGGTTCAGTTCAATTCACGGTTTATTATGGTAAGCCCTGCATACGGAGGTGTAGTTTGAAAAACAATATTGATAATAATACAAATTGACCCAAATAATAACATAAGGTAAAGGTACATGCACCCAAATGCTTATATTTAAATCTAATGATAAACAAGAAAGAATTTTATTAACAATTGCCGACTTGCAATTAGTTTATGACATACCGACACTTTCAGGGACTAAAAATGAAAATATTGCCGCTACAGTTCCAAACAGTGCAAAACAGTGCCATGAACAGTATTTACTATTCATCGCAAACTACACCAATAGTCCCTCATGTTATTTATAAATTTCAAAGTTAGCCCCTAAGGACTAACATTGCAAAATGCAGATAACTTTATGGACTTTTTCTGTAAAAAAATATACTATTTTCAGAAATTCTTAACGAAAATAGTACTTGAGGTTATTGCTCTTTTGCATAGTTAGTCCTTAATAACAAAAATAGTTTTTTTTAACAACTGTTTCATTTCGATTTTAAATTAAACAAAACATTCCCGCAGCAACGCGTGGCTACCCCACTCGTTGTGAACTAAAATTGTGGACTCCTTCGAACCCCATGAAAACCCCATTTTTTTTAACCTTTTGTGAACCTTTTTATAACTATTTGAACCTCTTGACCCCTTCCATCTTTCCACCCCCTTCCTCTATCTTTTCGATCTTTGGGTGAACTCGGGTCAGGTCAATTCGGGTTCGGAACAACCCGAACATGATTGAAATATACTAAGATAGTCTAATTGAACTAGTTAAAATAGATAATTTATACAAATTTTACAAAAAAAAAAAAAAAAAAAAAAAAAAAAAAAAAAAAAAAAAAAAAAAAAAAAAAACCCTAATTTAGGTCGATCGGGCTGACCTGAACCAAATTAGCCTAAGACAAGGAAATTATTATGATGTTTCTTTACTGTAAAAGACAAGGAAATTTCGTTTTTTCGAATTATTGGTGTAAGAATTGAATCTTAAAAAGTAGTCTCGATTAAAAGACAAGGAAATTTCCATTGGTAAAAGTCATTATTTGTTTTTTTTTTTTTTTTTTTTTTTTTGTGAAAAGGAGAAATATTATTAATCACAAAAAGAGTAAGTCTCTCACAACACTCATGGACATCCCCATGATGTTATACTTGAGACTACACAAATAATTGTTCATACAACAAAAACATACCCTATACTGTATACATCTTTAAATTCTATCACAACATTCACAGAAGCATGCTTCAGATAGACAAACATCATCAAACAAATTCATCTCACTGCTCTTTTGAGTTTCACATTCCATTTTGTTTCCACTTCCTTCACTGCAGCTGAATCTTTGACAGTAAAGCTCATAATTCTCCACTTTATACTATCCATAATGTTCTGCACAAGAGTATCAGCACTTCTTTCTTTATCCTTGAATAATCTGACATTTCTCTCTTGCCACACAAAATATACAGTTGCACCCAGCACAAGCCTTCTCATTGTACTCCATATGTTTCTGTTAGCTTTCAACTTGGAGAACTCATCAATTATGCATTTCCAATTGAAAGAAAACCTTTTATCAATGAACTCTTGCATTAAACACCAAAATTTTTCAGTATAATGGCATTGAAAGAACAGGTGTTCATGGGAGTCCTGGCATTGATTACAAAATGTACATTTCAACTCATTTTCCTGTTTCCAGGCTGCTATTCTGTCTTGTGTCATTAATCTTTCTTGAACTGCCAACCATAAAACAAATGAGTGTCTAGGAATATTTTGAGAGTACCACACCACATCTTTCCATACAACAGTATTTCCATTTCTACTCAAATCACACCAAACTGTTCTTGTAGCATACTCTGCATTTTTACCTGAGTTTGTCACCCACATAGCTTTATCCTCACAACCACTATTCAACATTGGAACCTGAATGTTTTTCAGCCTGGGAAATTTATCACTCCAATCCATTGGCCAACACCAATTATTTTCAACAACCAAATCCTCAACTGTGCAATCCAGCTTCAATCTTGCATTATAGATTTCTCTAGTAGAAATAAATTCACTCAAAGGCCCTTCACTGTTCCATCTATCAAACCAAGCAGACACATTTCTACCATTTCCAAGTTTATAAAACACATGATTCTTAGCTTTCTCTCTAAGATTCAAAATATTCTTCCATCCAATACTGCTAGTACTATCCTGACTCACTTCCCATAAATTTTTACCTCTCAACTTTTCCACATTAATCCATTTAACCCACATAGTATCTTTCTTAGCAGCTATGTTCCAAAGATGCTTCAAAATTAATACCTCATTCCAAGTCTGCAAATCTTTTATGCCCAAACCCCCTTGATCTTTTGGTTTACAAATATTCTCCCATGATATTTTAGCTTTTCCTTTAGAAATCTCCCCTTGACACCACAGGAAACTTTTAAGCAACTTATTAATCTCCTTAACCACAGTCTTAGGCAGAATGAAAACAGAAGCCCAATACACTTGCATAGAGGAAAGAACTGAAGCAATCAACTGTAATCTCCCAGCATAAGATAAAGTTCTGTTTCTCCAATCCTGCACTCTGCTTCTTACTTTTTCAATTATAGGCTTGCAATCATTAACACTCAGCTTCTTAGTGATCAATGGCACTCCTAAATACCTCACAGGTAATTTTCCAATTGCAAAAGGTAGAACTTGGATCAAATTACTCTGCTCAGGCACTGATAAGCCACTAAAAAATATGGTACTCTTTTGCATATTGACCTTAAGACCTGAATAACTACTAAACTGTTCCAATGAATCTTTAATAACACCAACTGAGTGACAATCTCCATGACTAAAAACAATCAAATCATCAGCAAAACCTAAATGGGTAATCTTAAGCTTCTTACACCCCTGATGATATTGAAACTGACCATTATTCTGTATATTCTTCTTCAATAAAAGGTTGAACACTTCCATAGCTAAGGTAAATAAGTAAGGTGAGATTGGGTCACCTTGTCTTAATCCCCTGCCCCCACTAAAGTATCCAACTCTTTCTCCATTAACATTCAATGAGAATTTTGTAGTTGAAACACAAGTCATAATCCACCCAACCATTTTGCTATGAAACCCAAAGTATTCCAAAGTGCATTTGAGAAAATTCCAATCAAGAGTATCATAAGCTTTTTGTAAGTCTATCTTAAGAGCACACTTCTTAATCTTTTGCTTTCTATTATAACCCCTCAATAGTTCCTGAGCTAGCAAGATGTTATCTATTATTTGCCTACCTGCTATAAATGCACTCTGATTCTCACTAACTAAATTCCCAAGAATCCCTTTTATTCTATTTGTGATCACTTTGCTAATACACTTATATAATACATTGCAGCAGGCTATAGGTCTAAAATCTGAGACTTTATTGGGAGTGGGTATTTTAGGAACCAAAGAGATTAAGGTAGCATTTGACTCACCCAGTAACTTTCCAGAGGTGAAGAACTCTTGCACTGCCAAACACATATCTTTACCTACAACATTCCAAGCCTTTTTGAAAAACTTTGCAGTAAAGCCATCTGGTCCTGGTGCTTTTGAGTCATCAATATCATACATTGCCTCCTTTATCTCTTTTTCAGTTACATCTCTCACCAACAGCTCAGCTTCCACATTTGATAATCTATTGGTAAATTCCACTGTGTCCCTTTGAAACTCTACCACATCATCTTTACTACCCAGAAACTTTTGAAAGTGCTTAAGAAATTGCCCTGCTACATGCTCTCTTTCATATCTGATCCCATTCTCACCACAAACTTCCATAATCCTGCTTTTATGTTGCCTACCCTTAATGATTTTATGAAAAAAATTAGTATTTTTGTCTCCTTCCTTAAGCCACTCAATTTTAGCTTTTTGAATTAACAAACTTTCCTCATCTTTGACTGCTTCACAATACTCTTGTAACAAAATGCAGCTTTCCACTTTCAATTTCTCACAACAAGGATCTTTATCAACTCTATCTTGTGCAATTTTTACTTTTTCTCTTAGAGCCATAACCCTTTCATGAACATTTCCATTTTTCCAGGCCAAGTGTTTCATTTTATGCTTAAGTAACTTCATCTTTTGAACAAGTTTATACATCTCAAATCCATTTACATTTTTCTCCCATTCTGCTTTAACCATTGGTATAAACTCCTCCTTCTCAGTAACAAAATTTACCATTCTAAAAGCTTTTTTCTTTCTTACCCCTCCTTTTGGTATAATTAACACAGCTGGTGAGTGGTCAGAAATGATATAAGGAAGAAATATGCTGTGTGCAGTGTCAAAACTATCCAAAAAATTTTCACTCACCATTACCCTATCCAGTTTCTTCAATGTTCTACACTTTGGATTCTTCAAACTTTTAGTCCATGTATATTGAAACCCTGAACTCAGCAAATCCTCAATTTCCACTTCTTCCACACAATGTTTAAACTCAATCATATCATTTGTTGGAGCTGAACTGCCATTTGAATGTTCATTACTTTCCATGGTAACATTAAAATCACCCATTATGACCCAAGCAGTCCCATTTGCAATCAATTTATAAGTACCCAATTCTTTCCATAACTTCCTTCTTTCTATCCCAGAATTACTAGCATATACAACTGTGCAAAAAAATCTAGTCTTCCTGCATATAGTCTCAATTAACAACAACATACTCTGCTTTGTTTTGTGAATCATCCATACTTCAATCAAATTTTTATCCCATCCAAACATTATTCTGCATCCTTTATTGTTATCTTCAGCATTAGTCACATATTCCCACTCACCAAACACTTTATCACCAATTTTCTTGACATTCTTGTACTTGATGTGAGTTTCCAATATAGCACATGCTTGAAGTTTTTCCTCTGTAATGAACTTCCTGACCTCCTTTTGTTTGTCAAAAGTACTAAGGCCCCTTATATTCCATGTTGCAATTTTAAAATCCATATCTCTCTTTCTATTTTTGGCTCACTTATCTCTCAATTCTTTTGGCTCACTTATACACTCTGTCTGTTTTTACACACAATACTCTCTTTCTGTTTTTGTACTCACAACTTCTCTCAATTCTTTTAATCTCCCAACCACTCTGTCTGTTTTTCACACACAGCTCTCTTTCTATTTTTGACTCACCAAATCTCTCAATTCTTTTTGCTATCCAAACTCTCTGTCTGTTTTTAATATACACACAAAGCTCTCTTTCTGTTTTTATTCTATCCAACTCTCTCAATTCTTTTGGCTCACAATTCACTCTATCTGTTTTTGAAATACACAAAACTCTCTTTCTGTTTTTTATCTCCCCAACTCTCTCAATTCTTTTGACTCTCAATTCACTCTGTCTGTTTTTCTCACAATAGAACAAAAACAAAATACTATATACAGAAATCAAAATACTATCTATATACATTTCCAGATACTGGTGATAACAACTATTATTGCTAGTTAAGAGAGTGACTGCACACCCCCTCAACTTCATTCCTGAGTAAACATTCTTCAGTTGAAGCAAGATCTTGTACAATATCTTCCTCATTATCAAGTTTTTTACTTCCATTTATTTCATCTTTTTTGCTTCTATAATATTCCTTCATCAACTCATTCCAACTCTTCCATTCATTAACAGTTGGATCACCATTAGTTTCTAAAACTTTGTCCACCACCATTCTTTCCTGATCACTTAATTCCATTCCTAACTCATTATCTAAAACTTCCAAAGGTGCAAAGCTATTACTTCCTATTATTCCAACTTTTGTTTGCTGATTACTAGTACTAGCATTTGCATTATGCTTCTTGGGAGTTCTAGTAGCATTTTCTCTTTTTTCACTTGGTGGATCAGTTTTTTCCTTAGGTTCACAAATCTCTTTTCCTTTATCAATACCTGATTTAAAACCCACCTCTACATTCTTCTTAGTCCAATGTTCCTGCCTATTATAGTTTTGTTTAGGCCCATTCATTTTCTTATTGTAACCACTATTTTTGTTTTGCCCATCATCTCTGTTCTGCTCATGTCTCTTATTATTGTTATTCAAATTCTCATTCATCCCTTTTTTGTATTTCACCTCTTTGAAACCATCATTACCATCATCCTGCTCCTTACTTTGATTTTCCACATCACTTTCCTTTGGTACCATTCTACATTTGTCCACTTCATGTCCAAAGACACAACAGTGACTGCATCTAAAAGGTTTCCAATCATACTCAACTTGAACATACTTAATCATACTAGTTTCTGTCTTTTTACTCCTATAAGCAATTTCAATAACATCTTTGAATTGCTTCTCAGCATTAATCTCAACAAGTATCCTAGCAAATCCAAGTCTACCAACTCCAGTCATACAAACCTTAGTTGTAACCTCATCCATTATCATGGGTTTACCTAAGCAACTAGCAATTGAACTAATACCTTTTGCACTCCAAGCTTCTAGGGGTAAATTCCTCAATTTGACCCAAACAGGTAATTTTTTAGGTTCAGTTCTATCCAAACAAACATCAATATCCCACCTTTGCACAAACAGTGGCTTATTGTTGACCATCCAAGGGCCATTACTTATAACCTGCAAAATACCCTGTTCATCTTGGAATTTAAAGAAGAAAATACCCTTATCATTAACAGTCATATCCACAAGTCCATACTTATTCCACATTCTCCTTAGATGATATCTAGCCTCATTGTAATTCACCACACACCCCAGAAATTGACCACAGACAGTCATTTTCCACTTAGCACTTCCTAGTTCAATAATTTCCTCATCAAACACAGCAATTTCAACTCCACTTTCATTAACCTCAGTTTGTACAAGTTGCAAAGTGTTATCCAATGTTTTAGATGTGAGTATATCAGCAAGAGTACTTTTCTTAACCATTTTAGCACTATCATTCTTGT
This sequence comes from Artemisia tridentata subsp. tridentata, assembly GCA_021014915.2. NCBI lineage: Eukaryota > Viridiplantae > Streptophyta > Magnoliopsida > Asterales > Asteraceae > Artemisia > Artemisia tridentata. The sequence continues at coordinate 9,788,507 of CP139509.1, forward strand.
TATCATTCTCTTTCACATTCACTGACTCAACACTAATATCAACATTTTTACTAGTACTTACTTCACTATCATTCATATTAGCATCATTAGTCTCACTACAAACACCTTTATCACTATGATCATTCACCACATTATCATCATTTGCAAGATTATCTAATTCACTAGTCTTATTGATGTTATTAGCAGGTGATGATTCAGAATTTACCTGACTTTGAAGCCCAGGAAACTCATCTCCATTCAAGTCACCATCAAACACACTCTTAACCCCTTCATTATTATCCACACTGAAATCTTTCTTCCCCCCTTGATTCTTGACCATTTCATTCTTTCCTTTTTCTTGATTATTATTCTTGCCATTATTCTTATCACTATTCCTCTTAGAACCCAATACTGAATCCCCATATCTGGCCGGACGCCTAACTGCACGAATAGATGATCTTTTCCTACCCGACATTCTTACAAAACAATCAATACTTCAATTCGGATGCAATTACGACTAATTTTTTGGTTTTTCTTAAAGAATTGAAAAGATTATTCTAAAAGATGCAAAAGCCCTAAATCAAAATTGATTAGGTCAAAAAAAGGCGCCAAAACCACTAATTGGGGGTTTTCTCAATACACGGTACAAAACGAATTAGATCATATCATTATGTGCGCAATGATTAGACGATTCGTTTGACTGTTTCAGAATTGAATTTGGATAAGAAATGAGAAAGGAATTGAAAGAAAACTGTGATTTTTGGATATGGAGGAAAAAAGCGGGAAAAGTTGTTACGAGAGAGAAAAGTTCCAAGACCAAAAGATATGTGGCTGAGAAGTCATTATTTCTTTACGAAAATAATATAATTAAAGCTCCGTCTAATTATTTTATTTTCTCGGGTAGAATTGGTGGTGTTAATATAGCATATACCTTTATTATTATTATTATTTATATAAAAGATGACAAAGAAATTTAAGTGTTGGAGTAGGAATTGAAATGTTAAAATGCGTCTTTTTTAAAATTCCATGAAATTTCCATGAGAAAAGTGCCAAAATATAATTAAAGCTCCCTTCATTTTACCTAATACGCTCTCTCTCTCATTTTCCCGTACCCAAAAAAAAATATAACACCACCATTAGCTGTCACGCGCCTCCACGCGACTGTTACAGCCGCCGCCCACCCTGCATTTTTTCCGGCGATTTTAAACACCACCACCGGATATCTACTTTTCTGTCGACCAAAACACCTCAAACAGAGTCATTTTTAGCCCGTCCACGCGCCAGCGTTAACTTCCGGCTACAGTTTTTATTTCTTAATTTTTTCCGGCGAATTGGATATCACCTCCGGCGATTGAAGCTTCCCTGCACTTTTCTGAGACAAGTCCAAGTTTTCATTGACGGAAACCGCCTCCTGCCGCCACTGGTGACCGGAATTTCTTTTCCGGCAGTTATCTGAGTATAGTTGTATGGTTCCCCTTTTAGTTTGTTCATTTTTTTCAGTTATTTAGAGTTTATGTATTTTGTTATCTGTACGTATAATTAATTTTTTAGTTTGGTAGACTTTTGTAGATGCTTTAGGATTTTAGTGACTTATTTGGTAGTTCGAAACTAGTTTATCCTATAGGAAGCCCGTCCGAGATTAATTTATTAGAAGTTAATTTCGGAAAGTCCCTTAGACCACTTTTTTAGAATGTTTTCTCTTATTAGTATTTGAGAATTTTTTGACAAAATTTCGAAGCATTTTTCCTTTACTCCACCAGTTACCAATCATGCTAACTCGTTTTGACCCGTCTTCTTGTCATCTAAATAATTTTTCTGTATCTAAATTTCAAACATGATTGCTAATGCGTGAATCACTGTCATAAGGACTAGAATTTCAATTTAACAGAAATTTCAATTTAACAGGATCATTGAATGGCATCTTCTTCAAACTCGTCCGTTCAAAAGAGGTTTAAGTATGATGTTTTTTTAAGCTTCAGGGGTGAAGACACCCGTAAAAACTTTGTCGATCATCTTTATCATGCTCTTAAGGACAAAGGCGTTTACACCTACAAAGACGATGAGAAAATCCAGAAAGGAGAAAGGATCAGCGATGATCTCTTCAAATCCATTGAAGACTCCAAATTTTACATCATTGTTTTTTCCAAAAACTATGCTTCTTCGTCATGGTGTTTGGAAGAGCTTGTCAAAATTATGGAGTGTCAGAAAATGACTGAGCACACTGTTTACCCTATATTCTATGACGTGGAACCCACAGAAGTCCGCAAACAAAGTGGGGTTGTTGGTGAAGCTTTTGCTAAACATGAAAAGGAAGAAGCTGCTCGGAAATGGAGAGAGGCTTTAAAAGAAGCAGCCGACCTGGCTGGTTGGGAGCTGAAGAACACTCTTGATGGGTAATTTCTTACTTTTGTTTGTTGCTAATATGTGTTAAAAAAGGATAATGGATAAAAGATTATTATTATAGTACTAAACAGATCTTGTTTTTACATAAACACAGGCACCAAGCTAGATTCATCAAAAAAATTGTTCAAGAAATTTCACTAGAGTTACGCTCCATCAATTCTGGCTTTGATGAAAAGTTAGTCGGCATGGAGACTCAAGTAAAGGATATTGTTTCATCTTTAGAAGTTGGCATTGATGAAGTTCGCATGATAGGGATCAAGGGCATGGGAGGGGCTGGGAAGACAACTACAGCGAGAGCTGTTTTTGATCATCTATCTAATGATTTCGAAGCCAAAAGCTTTGTTGAGAATGTGAGGGAAGTTTCAAATGGCTCCATGTCTGGTTTGAAGAAATTACAAAAGCAAGTCCTTTCAGATGTGCTGAATGAACGCGTCACTGTTAATGGTGTTAATGATGTAAAAGAGATGATGAAAAGCAGGATGTGCGGTAAAAAGGTTCTTCTTGTCTTAGATGATGTGGATCACATAGAACAACTTGAGGCGTTGGCTGGTGAGCCTAATTGGTTTAAGCCAGGAAGTAGAATTATCATTACAACGAGAGATGAGCAAGTGTTGATAGCTCACAGAGTGGAACGTGATTCTTGATATTGTTTTCTTATCAGAGCAGGAAGCAATTTGTCTCTTCAGTAGGTATGCATTTGGAAGGGAGATTCCATCTCAAGGATACGAAGAGCTATCACGAAAAGTTGTACGCTATGCTGCTGGTCTTCCCTTAACACTCAAAGTCCTGGGTTCATTTCTATGTGGTAAAGATATGGCTGAATGGGAAGATGCCATCGAAAGACTAAAAAAAATTCCCTTGAAGGAGACTCTAGAAAAGCTAGAGCTAAGCTACATTAGTCTGGAGGATGAATATAAGGAAATATTTCTAGACATTGCATGCATATTGAAAGGCATGAGCAAAGATGATGCAATCAGAATTCTTGAAAGCTGTGATTTTTATGCTAGAAATGGTTTAAAAGTTCTTGAGCAGAGGTCTCTCATAACTATTTTTTCTAGTTTTAACGGTAAGCTGTTCTTGGGCATGCATGACCATCTAGAAGAAATGGGAAAGAACATTGTTCGTCGTTTGCAACCCGATGAACCTAACAAACATAGCCGATTATGGATTAATGAGGAGATTGAAGATATATTGGCTAATGACGTGGTAAAGATCAGTTTACTTGAACGTGTAGAAAACTAATACATTTTAATTTGTTATGACTTCTGACATGAGGTTTCTGGACATTGTTTTTGGATTGCAGGGTACTGAAGCAACAAGATGTCTAAAACTTGATATGTCGAGAGGAAATCCTATAATTCTTATGAAAGGTCTTGGAAAAATGAAGAAACTTAGATATCTTGAAGTGTTTTTTGATGGCGGAAGTCTTAGAAGTGCTCCGAAACTTGATGGTACCACCCAATACTTTCCAAATTCTTTGAAATATCTAAAATGTGAGAGGTACCCTTTCTTGTATTTACCCAAAACATTTCAAGCAAACAATCTTGTTGGACTTGATATGAAGAACAGCAGAATGGTACAACTTCGGAAAGAGAGAAAAAAAAAGGTAGAATAATTGTTGAATGGTTGTTTTGCATAATTTGTAATAATGCTATCAATTTGTTGGTTTGTTAACACGCTAATATAAATCTTTTCTTGTTTTCGTTGGCAGGTTCTTAAAAACCTCAAATTCCTTAATTTAAAAGAAATTTGCATGCCAGCTAGCTGTCAAAAGCTCAACTACCTCCATGTCAGTCGCTCAAAGTTAAGAACTTTTGACCTTGGGTTGACTCCGAATCTCGAGACGTTATCTCTTGAATATTGTGCTGATTTTGTAGAACTTCACGTGTCTGTTGCATGTCCAAATCTCAAGTCCCTCAACCTTCGTAAAACAAGGTTGAGGAGCCTCGACCTTGAGCTGATTCCAAATCTTGAGAGATTAGATCTTCAAAAATGTCATGAGTTAGTAGAAATTAACGCTCCCGTTGGATGTCTAAAAAAAGTTGTTTATGTTGACTTAAGTGGTTGTTTCAGGTTTATCCAATTTAAGTTTGGCGGTGGATCTGAACCGAGTCAGGTTAGTCATTCTTCAGCTACTTTACATCTGGCTGGTGAGTTCCTAGATTTATGCCCATTGCACCCCAACAGTAATCTCCCGAAGTTGCGGTTTCATTGTGATTATAAAGAATATCTACCGTCATCAGTTGGAAATATTGAGAAGCTTATTTCTTTTGGTCTATGTGCTTGCACAGACTTTAAGAAATTTTCAGACATGATCTGTAGTTTACAATGTTTACAAAAACTTGCACTCCAATACAGTATTCCAGAGTTTCCCAAACATATTTGTATGGTGAAACGTCTCAAATCTCTCACATTCAATCGTGGTAATCGTCGTGAGGAGCTAACAGAGGATCTTCTTGAGAAGTTACCAGAGGATCTTGGCCAATTAGATAGTTTAGAGAAGCTACAAGTGAGAAGTAAGAAAATTGAATATCTTCCAGATAGCATCCGCATGCTAAAACGTCTGAAGTCACTCGATGTTACAGCCTGTTGTCGTCTTGGAAAGTTGCCTGAGGACATTGGCCAATTAGAATCTCTGGAGATACTAGTTTTAACGGCTACAAAGATTACACATCTTCCAGATAGCATCCGCATGCTAAAACGTCTGAAGTCGCTCAATGTTACATACTGTTGTCGTCTTGGGAAATTGCCTGAGGACATTGGCCAGTTAGAATCTCTGGTGAGACTAGTTTTAACGGCTACAAAGATTACACATCTTCCAGATAGCCTTTGTATGTTAAAACATCTGAAGTTTCTCAACCTTAGTCTTTGTGCTCTTCTTGAGAAGTTACCAGAGGATCTTGGCCAATTAGATAGTTTAGAGACGCTACAAGTGAGAAGTAAGAAAATTGAATATCTTCCAGATAGCATCCACATGCTAAAACGTCTGAAGTCGCTCGATGTTACATGCTGTTTTCGTCTTGGGAAGTTGCCTGAGGACATTGGCCAAATAGAATCTCTGGAGAGACTAGTTTTAACGGCTACAAAGATTACACATCTTCCAGATAGCATTTGTTTGTTAAAACATCTGAAGTGTCTCGACCTAAGTTGTTGTGCTCTTCTTGAGAAGTTACCTGAAGATCTAGGCCGATTAGAATGTTTAAAAGAGCTAAATATAGCAGATACAGGCATAAGTCATCTTCCACAAAGCATATTTGGGTTAAAAGGTCTATTTATCTATGCATCTTTAGCGCTTCTTCTGTTGTATGATTTTCCTCCAGGGATAGAAACCATGGCCTGGTAATATGCGGGAGTCTCCTCTACTGTGCTTTAAAGGTAATTTCTTTGTTTTCTATATTCATTTCAATATGAATTTGATAATTCATATTGAAAAAATCATTATAATTTGTACGAAATTACAAATTTGGTCTCTAAATATCAAAATTGACATGAACTGTTACCATTTTGAAGCTTGTTACACTTTTTATACCTGTTTTCATAAATGCAAAGACGATGGGCCCAGTTCCATTACCCACCTGCACAAACCATTGACTCACTGATGCAGCCCGATGTCAAGGTTCAATCTTTTCATTGTGGATAACACTTCATCACTCAGTCAAGCATTCTATCAAGCTTCAACAATCTTCCCATTATATAGGTTTGGGTTGAATGATTTTTTTATTTTTTTTTTTTTTTTTTTTTTTAATTATTTTTTTTTTTGTATTTTTGTATTTTATTTATTTATTTATTTATTTCTGTTAGGCTGATTGTGACAAGGTGAGTTTTTGGTTTTTATTTGATTAATTAAGAATAAATTGCAAAACTGTCCTTGTTGTTTGGTAGGATGCAGGCGCTGTCTTTAAAACTGTTAAAGTTCACGCGCAGTCCTTACATGGAAATGTGGAGACCACTATGGTAAGCTGATAAACTGCATACCAGAGTAGTTTCCCATTGGCACTGCGCGTGTACTTTCAAAGTTGTAAGAAATGTGTGTGCGCGATTTGACAAAACCACAAAGACGGTTTTATTTTCTTAACTGTGTAACTCTCGTATATGTTTCATAAATTCTCCATTATGTCGATTGCATTTTCTTTTCATACTAATAATTTCCATAGAAGCTAAAGTAGTTTCTTGGTTCTTAAGGTACATGGCGCTCCTATCTTTAGAAGATACATACAAGCAGATTAACGATGCTGCTACAACAATAAATGCAAAGACAATGGGCCAGTTACATTACCACTAAGAAGAGAATCTACCGTGTGTTGAAATCCCTCATTTTCACAAAGACGAGATATTCCATTTTGAGATCACGACGCATCAAAGGGTCATTGATATCCTACACCCAACCGCACAAACCATTGGCTCTTTGATGCAGCTTGATCTACCTGCTGGTGTCGATGTCGAGGTTAAGCTTTGTTACTTGTATCATTGTTGATTTACACTTTTGGTAGTAGATTTGTTACTTGTATCATTGTTGATTAAAGGAATGGTGTTTAGTAAAATATTTTGTAATGTCATAACCTTGAAATGATGGTTCTGCAAGTCACAAATGGTTTTGGTTATTGTTTGTAACTGAAACATGATCATGCATTGGGACATACCCTTCAATGTAACTTCTCTCAACCAACTATATCTGCAACTATTAATGCATAAAACTACTTTTTGTTCATAACATCCATGTTACTATAGTAAAAGTTTGCATTGTACGGTACTTTTCGTATATCACTCTAAAGAGGACGAGTAGACAGTTAATTAACCCGTTGCATTCACAAACATTCCGTCAAGCGTACCTTTTCAAGAGGTCGAACCAGATAGAACTAATCAATTTACGAACAAGTCATTTAGAAATTATGATAGGCGTAATCAATGCAAATTTTGATTAATAAAAAGTCATTCTTACCCTCATTATTATTATAGAAATTAGAATTGAGCAATTAATGCGAGTTTTGATTAGGAGGGCAAAATAAGAAAATTAGTCATAAAAATTACTCTCTTTTTAGGACAAACATAAATAGTAAGGGGAATACTTTTTGTAAGATGGAGGGAGTATTACTTAACGTCTTAACAGAATTCTAGACTCAGCCGCTTCAGTGCTTCTACTCAAGAATCACTATAAAAATCCAACAAAATTATTAATTTCATGGTTATATGACTTCCATTGTAACTTAAAACCGCAAAAGTCTAGCAACTACTATATTGGTTCTTCTAGCATGACCAGGATCTAAATATTATCGAAGACAACAAACTAAGCTTTGCAAGTCCAAGTCCAGAATGGTGATGATAAAAATATTTCAAGTAAGATCCCAAACGTGAAACAAAATATTTGCCCCGACACATTCGAGTTGTTTCCATAAATAGAGATCTGGCAAATAAAAACCGTCTAACGCTTGACCCATCGGAAGCTCTTTCTTGCTTTCGCCTTACCAGGTTTCTTCCGCTCCACAATTCTCGTGTCTCTTGTCAAGAAACCAGCTGCCAAAAACACAAATTACACGTTATGATACAAGTTCAGATATCAATGAACTTTGGCCATAGAATGAAAAAATACCTCCAAATGTGACCTAACGAGTAGGATTTGGGATCAAATGAAAACATAGAGAAAGAAAAAAAAAAAAAAAAAAAGCAAGCTGGTCAGATGGTTCATTGGGTCAAAAGTCGCCAAAGTGCAACTTTATTGAATAAAACCTACTAAATCAATATTTATTCACATAATCAGTTGCGTGTCCAAATGGGTGGGGTAGTACATCACTACATCTGGCATGGAACAATATAGTGAAAAGAAATATACTATACATGTAAGATCCTCATACAATCCAATCACACGTTACTGTAACAATGCCTTTCATACAATCCAATCACGTTTCTGTGAATTCTATTTAGTAGTACCATGTGACAGATATGACAGATATAAGGTTCCTTCAAGAACAGGAAGGACTAGAAACTATAGCAAGCATGATTCCTTTTTCGAGTCTAGAGGTGGCAAATTATGCCCGTTTGCCTAAATATGGGTCAATTCGGGTTTCAGTTTATCTCCAAAGGCTTTAACAGTACATTGTCCTAGAGTTGGTTAGGATGGAAACAGGCCAAACGCATTTTCAAGTGCTAAAACCTCCTAAAACGCTTAGCTAAAAGAACTGGAATATTATTATAGCATTATGGTGGTAGCTACAATCTTACTTTACATTAATCATTTATAAAACTGAAAAGCGACAAAAAAATAAAATAATAATAATAATAATAATTAAAAAGAAAAAAAAAATTGACTGGTCGACCCAGACAATATGGGTCAATCCGGGTTTCAGTTTATCTCCAAAGGCTTTAACAGTACATTTTCCTAGAGTTGGTTAGGATGGAAACAGGCCAAATGCATTTTCAAGTGCTAAAACCTCCTAAAAAGCTTAGCTAAAAGAACTGGAATATTATTATAGCATTATGGTGTAGCTACAATCTTACTTAATACATTAATCATTTATAAAACTGAAAAGCGACAAAATAATAATAATAATAATAATAATAATAATAATAATAATAATAATAATAATAATAGGTTCTCTGTTTTTGGCTTCTTGGTTGGGTTCTTGAGATTGCAGTTGGTTCTTGAGGAAGAAAGGGTGGCGTGTTGCAGTTGCACTCGTGGGCCCCACTTCAGTTGGTAGTGTTTTGACTTTCCAAATAATTAAATATAATAGTTTAAAAGACTTACCTGAATGGCGGTTTGTCTTTCCAATAAATAATTTTAATAGTTTAAAAAAGGCGTATTTGTTGGTGTGTTCTCGTGGGCCCCACTTTTGTTGGGTTAACGTTGTGGCAGCGGTTTGTCCTTCTTATAATCCTTCTAATTACTATATATAATAATGAGAGAATAACTGACGCACGATGACGTCATGTTCAAAAATTCTTTTGCCCCAGCCCATTGCATCTATCCAGGCCCAAAGACCAGCCCAAAAACAATAGAATGGGAAAATGGCAAAAAATACCCCTGAAGTCGACGCCCCATTGCAAAAGAAGTCCTTTCCCAAAAAGTAAATTTCAAAACTTTGGAAAATTACACAAAATTCCCCTGAAGTCGTTGCCTCTTTGCAAAACGAGTCCTTTTTCACAAATAAATATCGCTAAATTGTTTTGGCCAGCATGGTTGGAAAAAACTAATGTCAATCACCCCGGCGCAACGCGCGAGCTGCCCGACTTTAGTATCCATATGGAAAGATATTGCTGCATATATATATGTTCTAGAATATGCATTTATATAACATACATTTCATAAACCACTGATCGTTTCTTGTGCATAACTGAACTTTGTTACAGTTAATCTTTTAGATATAACTATTGTTGGCAACTTTTTTGTAGTTGTTTACTTTGTTTCAACTGTTGTCATTGTGACAAGCACTGACAAGCACAAACTTCCGTTCTGGCATCTGCTCAAATTTATAGTCTATAATCAACGCCCCGCCGTAACGCGGCGGCGCGAAGCCCTACTCGTTGTTTAAAAGGCGCATCTGTTTGTGTGTTTCTCGTGGGCCCCACTTTTGTTGGGTTAGCATTTTGGCTCACCTGTTGGGCTATAAAATTTCTAACTTTCTTATTTTATCTAAAACATATAAATCGCCCTCCTTATCATGGCTATCCACGTTGCACCTCGGATATCTTGCCCTTTACAAGGTTTTGAAGGGTGTAAAAGTGGTAATGGTAAAGGGTTTACCAAGAAATATTTTATTGATCACTTGGGCACTCGACATTTTAAAACGGATGTTTTGAAGGCTTCGCATAAAGCACGTGTGATGAGCGATTTTTCCCTATTTTCTGCATTTGACCATGCGCTTCATCAGGCGGGCATTTGGCTTTGTGGTGAGTGTTTATGCACCCACACTTTTAGTAAGAACTGTAAACATGCCGATGGTGATGTGGTTCTCGCACCTTGTTTTGATGATGTGGCGATTTATGGTATCCCTATACCTCCTAGACCAGCTTTGAACGTGGTGGATGATGTCGCTGTTGATTCGGCTTGTACACTTGCTATTGATGAGGTTGGCGTCGAGAGGGCCGCTTTCGTGTTGCCCTCACTCGGTGTTGAGCCCAATTGTTATGGCATTGACCTTCTTAGTCGTGTTTTTTCAAATAAGTTGCGTACGGTTAAATGCATTCCTCCTAAGCTGCGGTTCGGATTTGCTAAGATTTTTCGGAGTGCTCTAGACATGGTCCTTGCTAGTCCGGGGGATTTATCAGTGTGGGTGCAACTCCTTATCCTGCCACGTTGTGTTCTGACTACATTCGTGCCCACTAACAGAGCCCAGCGAAGATCTGGTGAGAGAGAACGGTGTCAGTTTGAATGTATTTCTCGGGCGATTCTTAGATGGAGGGATTCCGCAGATAGGTTTGCTTTGGTGATGGACCGTTTGGCTGGAGAAACTCCATCCTTCAGTGGGGTGAAGAAAACCATAGGCCATGATGGAGCTAACCTCGCTCAATGTAAACGTAAACTGGGAGATGGACATTTCACTGCAGCTATTAAGGTTCTCACGTCTTCTGGTGTCGCCCCATCTACTCCTGACACCCTGCTTGAATTAGAGGCCAAACACCCGCATGCCCCACCTCCGTCTTTATCTTCTTCCCTACTTGGGGGGGATGCCCTTTTTGTCCATAAAGACTTGGTGATGAACAGGATTCGCAGTTTTCCCAAGGGGACATCGTGTGGTCGCGATGGGCTTAGAGCACAACATTTAATGGATATTTTGGGAGGGGCTGCTTCTGCTATTGCTGATGATTTGCTAGGTTCTATTACCGGTGTTGTCAACTTGTTTCTTAGTGGAAAGTGCCCTTTTCTATTGGGAGAGTATATTGCTAGTGCCCCCTTGACTCCCTTAGTCAAGCCTGGTGGTGGTATACGCCCTATTGCTGTTGGTACTGTATGGAGAAGGCTCGTATCCAAGGTGGCTTCTTCTTCTATTGGCAACTCCATGAATACTTATTTACAGGACTTTCAATTTGGTGTTGGTGTTCCTAGTGGCTGTGAGGCTGTTCTCCATTCTGTGAATAGGCTCATTGAGTCTAAGGGTAACGAGGTTGGGCTCTCAATGCTTATGGTGGATTTTAAGAATGCTTTCAATCTTGTTGATAGGAGCATATTACTTCAGGAAGCTAGGGTGCGTTGCCCATCCATTGCTCCTTGGGTTGAGTTTTGTTATGCCCGACCGGCTAGGCTTTATTATGATGACTCTATCCTTTGGTCTTGTCAAGGGGTTCAACAAGGGGATCCGTTAGGTCCTTTGTTGTTTGCCCTAGCTTTGCACCCTATGGTACAGTCTATTAATCAGTTTTGTGAGCTTACCCTTCAGGCTTGGTATCTTGATGACGGTACTATCATTGGAGATACCATCATGGTTGCCAAGGCTCTCGACATCATCAGGACGGATGGCCCGGCTCGTGGTTTGTTTTTGAACGTTGATAAAACCGAACTTTTCTGGCCGGTGGAGGATCCTCGAAGTAGGGTAGATGGCGTTTTTCCTATAAATATCTCTCGCCCGACCAATGGTGTCAAACTTCTTGGTGGTTCCGTCAGTTTGGAAGATAGTTTTTGTCGGGATTTGGCTTTGAAACGGGTTTCTAAAACCATTACCCTTATGGAGGCAATCCACAAACTTAATGATCCCCAATGTGAGCTCCTTCTTCTTCGCAGTTGTGCCGGGGTTGCAAAATTATCTTATGCTTTGAGGACATGCTCCCCTTTCTATTTACAGGAGGCTCAGGTTCAGTTTGATCAGTCGTTACGTACTTCCTTGGAGAAGATTGTTACTGCCTCAGGTCCGGGGTTTGGCGATTGGCAGTGGAGGCTTGCCACTCTTCCAATCAAATTGGGTGGTCTTGGAGTCCTTTCAGCGGGTGACATTATCCAGTATGCCTTTCTCGCCTCTCGTTTGCAAACGAGTGATCTACAGGACAAGATACTGAATAAATCTGGTAATGTCCCCCATGGTCCTTCTTTTCAGTATGCTCTTGATACTTTCAACGCTACTTGTAACATAGACGCTCTCGCTGTCACCAATGACGCTTCTGCCCCCCAAATGATGAAAACCTTGGCAAAGTGTTACTTTGGTGTCATTGAGAAAAACCTTGTTTCTAAGTACTCGCTAAGTCCAAGACAGGTCGCTGTTCTCAGTAGCATACGCGCCCCGCATGCACATGATTTTCTTTTCACCATCCCTATTGACGGCTTGGGTCAGAGGATGAACCATCGCCAATTCCGATCTTTGTTGTGTTATAGGCTTTCCGTACCTATGTTCCATGAAGGTAGCCTCTGCCCGAGTTGTAATGTACATCGTATGGACATATGGGGGGATCATGCGGTCCACTGTTCCAGCGAAGTGGGTGTGAAGTTCAGGCATAATCTGGTGCGTGATATTCTTGTGGATATTTGTTCTAAGGTTGGGATCATGGTGCGTAAGGAGGCTCCGATGGGATTTCTTTCGGAGAACGGGAAGGAGCTACGGCCTGCAGACTTGTTATTATTTAATTGGCTTCAAGGTAAAGATGCATGCTTGGATGTGACTGGCATCTCTCCATTTGCTGGTAGTGGGGCGACTTCATGGGCTCCTGGGGCAGCCTTGCGAAATGCTGTGGAGAAGAAAAATAGAAAGTATGCATCCAAATGTGAGGACAATGGATACAAGTTTATACCTTTTGCCTTTTCCACGTTCGGGGAATTCGATACAGAGGCTTTGAACACACTTTCACGTATTAAGTCTATTGCCAATAGTCACTCAAATAATGCTAAAAGTGGTGTTTTTATCTTTCATAGAGTTAGCTTTTGTATTCAGAAAGGAGTGGGAGCACAACTTGTGTCTAGACTCACATCCAACTTTATGTAATATTTTCTATGTTTAATGAAAATTTATTATTATTAAAAAAAATAATAATAAAAAAAAAAAAAAAAAAATAATAATAATAATAATAATAATAATAATAATAATAATAATAATAATAATAATAATAATAATAATAAATAAATAAATAAATAAATTAATAATCCCACTCTTTTGTTTTGTGTTTTTTAAACTTAAACAATATATCACTATAACTGTAAAGTAGAAAATCCGGTTGATATGCACAAGTACTCGTCTAGTTAAATAAAAAAAATCCCACTCTTTTGTTATGTGTTTTTTAAACTTAATTTTAAAATTCTCTTAATGGTTTGTGTGTTTTTTGTAAACGTGTGTTGTGTGTTACAACACAAAGTAAAAATATGTTATGATCTCATTCTCTTAATAAGTGGTCTCAAAAGTCAACAAGTTGTTAACTTAGTAACTATTACCATGTGTTAGTCAATTACTTTGCTTTCAAATATGAGATTCAAATCGTGTATTTCCATGTTCTTGTGAACAAGAGTTGATAGAATGAAAAGTATTCTTCAATTAATCATAAAGTAAGAGATATTACAAGGAATATATATAAGATAAATATTAGGGTAAAACCCTAATAGCTAACTTGGTCGTGGGCTTCTTATGGGCTATATGTTATCAATAAGGACATCTACTAATAATTATCCATAACACTCCCTCTTGGATGTCCATATTGTTAATACGCTTAGAAAATGTTGTCTCATTAAAAACCTTGTCAGGAAAACCTAGTGGGACAAAACCATGACTAAAGTCAAAAAGAGTGCAGCGCATATTGTCTCCCTCTGATGAATATATCGCTTGGTATCTTAGTAAATAGATTCACGAAATTATCACTTGAACGAGAAGTATCTTGTCGCATTTGATGTAACATTTCTTGAATATAGCAAGGCATGCTACATTATCTACATGCAATAGATGGTATCTTCTTTCCAGAATTTATGTATGGTTTGATGAAGTCGCCGCGATTGTTTGCTCTATCGAACGCCAGGAACTATTGCCGCCACTTGTAAAAATATATCCAGTTTGAAATCGATCATGGTAAGTTAAACATATATCCTGCATCTGCAAAATTAACTAAACTTGCTTTGACGGGTTAGTAAAATATAAACCCACATTTCTTGTACCTTGAAAATATTGAAATTTTTGCTTTACTGTGGTTCAATTTGACCAGTTATTATTCTCGAGAATTTTTAAGCCATGACACATGCTTCATGCATTTTATATTTCTTAAGGAATCTCAACATAAACTGAGCTCTTGTATTATTATGTTTGACACATTCTTATTTCTCATACTGCCAAACATAACATTAATCTTTTCATCAATTTTTTGTGTCTTTACATTCATTGGCCATTCATTTATATTTTATACAACAACACTTCTTGCATATATCCAAGATCCTCACCTTGTATTTATCACGCGCATTATTTCATACAATAGTATTATCGACGTCGTTTCAGTTCTTTTCGATTTCACACTCTACTAGACATTGCATTATATCATTTATTTTGATAGTTTTCATGTACCCGTGATTTTTCAATTACCTTCATGTCTAGTGTCTCTTTAGAAAACTATTATGGGGTCTTTATTACCTCGATTTGACCATCTTCATTTTCTTGCTCCATTTTATCTATTCATTCGAGGACTTTTTATTTGGAATCGATTAGTCTATCACGTTGCAGACGTGCCATAGACTTACTACCAATAATTGATTTTACTGCTGGGACACACATTGTAATTGGAGCACTAACAGCGTATATATGATCTAGTCACTTTCTTCAGGTCACTAAACATGTCTGTCAATTACTAGATGAACTTCAAGTTCATATTCATTAGTATGAGGATGAACATTTATATTATAATTCATTCAATATCCCTCGCTACTCATTCTCTCCCCATGAATGAATTATCCATTTCTACATCCCATTGTTGTGCGTTGTGGTGGATTTACTATAACATATGTTGCACAATTAAAAAATCTCACATGGGAATATGGTTTGTGACAAAAGACTATTTTGTTTGGGGAGGATTCATTATAGATCGTTGGCAAGATGCGAATTCATATTTTATCATTTGAAATTACATGCCCCATAAACTAATAGTTTTGTTCTCACAATTATTGGCTTTGCAATCAACTGAAGACGTTTTTATAAACGTTTCAACAAAAGCAATTCGCGTATGAACATGGGCTACTTTTAAGTTCAACACTTATTCCAATAATCGCCAAGTACTTGGAAGTATTCACCACCATTCTCAATAATATAATTTGAAAAACCGTGCTCGCATTTTATAAGTAGAGCCATTAATCACACTAACCTTAAGTTGCGTATTTGATGATCATTTTGACGATGCATCGATTTTAAAACTCAAAATGATCCACATGGCGGATGTATAGGTCTATATATATCCCCTTTATATTATTTCCAAAACTTTATAGGACAAAGTCTTTACTTTATTATGGTGGTGATATATTAACAATTAACTTTTATCGAGAACAATCAAATCTATTTTAGAAGAAACTTATTGTTCTTCTATATATTCCGCATCATCATTGACTCTGGATGGTTTAACCGGTCATGCCAATTAATAAAATAAACTTGGCTCAAAAGCTTCTTGTTTATGAACACATGTGTTTCAATTACATTTGACTTTATATGAGAGTCGCATAATTTGGAAAACTTAAGATGTCATCGCAAATAAACTTATATTTCTCCTAGCCTGTAGCTTTGTTAAATAAAAAAACACATCTTCTATACTAGTGAAGTTGCTCAAATTCTTCTAAATACACATTAACACATATACAATTAACCATTCAATATAGTGTCTAATAAGCAAATAAAATCATATGATGAATTAATCACACATATTTGTATATAATTTATTCGCAACAAAATAGTACATGAAGAGTTTCTATAATTGAGCTATCTCACGCCTCTAACATAAAACTTTTAGCAATCACATATTTTTACCAATCACATATATTTGGTTCGCATAGTTAACAAAGTTTCTCTGTCATTGTTAATAAAAGTTCCGTAGCCTTAGGTTGGACACAGTCGATGACCAAAGTGACATGGGTCACCGGCTGCCATGTCAGCTTTCTCTCTCCGGCGATCAGACATGACCAAAGTACCACAGTCGATGACCAATTTTTTTTTTTTTTTTTTTTTTTTTAAATTGCAACGAATATGGTTTTGAAAGTCGGTCGAATAATAGACCGACTTTGCCCTTTGCTCTCGACCGACCGATATGTGCCCAAGCCTCCACAACCCAATCGACCGATCTCCAAATCGATCGCTCCCCTCGACCGATCGATATTTTCAGGTCGATTGCGACCAGCCTTATAGCCTTACTTATATATAGACCAACGTACATGACTCATCCAACATATCCTAATGTGTAACCAACATTTAGATCATTAAATAGTTAAACTCACAGACGCTTCATAAATATTGATTTAACCATGTAGATGAGTTATGACAAATTAATAGCACAAGTTGCATATTCTTTAAGCACAATCGACATTAATAACTTTGTTAGATATTGAGTTCACCTCTCTAAGGGTACTTTGGTATTTTTGGCATAATATAGATTAGTTTATCTACTAAGGGTATTTTGGTCATTTTGTTAGCATCTTAAGACTTAAGTTTCTATGTCGGTCTTTTAACTCTTATAAAGAGTTGTATCTTGTATCTTGTATCTTGTATCTTGTATCAGTACCTTCATAATTTAGATAAAAGAAACATCAGTTTTGCTCCACACCCTCTGATCTTAATTTGTTGCTGAACTTGTTCTTGGTTTGTGGTGCTTCTGCTGCTGGTCCTACTATCCTTTTGCCCTATGATTATCCCTCCTAAATCCTAACAAATTGGTATCAAGAGCCACTTGATCGATTGAAGCAAGCTGAAAATTGATTGAGGGTTGTGAATCGATTTCAGTTTTTTGGTTGATTTCAAGAATTGATTTCTTGACATCATTTGAATTCGTTTTGTGTTTTGGTGGCTTGCTGATTTGGTTACTTGAAGATATCAGGTTTGTGATTTGGATTTTTTCCTCTTGTTCAATTGATTTTTTAGGCTTCTACTCGTCTGATAAGATCGAAGGTGTTTGTTGATTGGGATTAGGGATAGTTAGAATTTGTTTGTTGAATCGATGGTTTGTGTAGAGATTGTTTAATCTCTATTTTGACTAAGTGGGCATTGAATCTGAATTTGGGATTTTTGGGTTTGAAGTTTGAACATATTTAGAATTATTGTCAAGTATCATATTTGGGGCGTTTGAATTGGAGCCCGTTTGTCAAGTTATTCATTAACTTGAATTTGGTTGATACTTGGATAATAAGTTTGAATGTTTGACTGTAATCCTTATGATATAAGTGGGTCATAAGAATTTGAATTTGGTATTTGAAATTTGAAGATCGATTTGGTGTTTGAAGACTTGGTTATTATCAGGTCGTTTGTCGTTTGAATTTTGTTCGATCGCTTGGAATTTGTAAGTTTGGAAATTTGGATCTTCGTTTGTTGAGCTTTTGAAGTTGGTTGCATGGATTTGCTCATCTTTTGTTGAAGATCGTTTAGGCCGATTTGTTTGGTTGGTTGGCCGTTTTGAATTTGTCGGCTAACATTTGAATGTTTGTTTTGAAGTTATCGGCATTTGCTTTGGATCGAATTTGTTTCGGATAGCTTTTGGGAATCGATCGTTTGTTTTGAAATTGGCTAGTATCTCTAGCATTTGGAAGTTTGAATTTTTGATTTGAAGTAGGCTTAGGAGTTGAACTCAAGGTGGAGATTGTTATATATTGAGTTCACCTCTCTAAGGGTACTTTGGTATTTTTGGCATAATATAGATTAGTTTATCTACTAAAGGTATTTTGGTCATTTTGTTAGCATCTTAAGACTTAAGTTTCTATGTCGGTCTTTTAACTCTTATAAAGAGTTGTATCTTGTATCTTGTATCAGTACCTTCATAATTTAGATAAAAGAAACATCAGTTTTGCTCCACACCCTCTGATCTTAATTTGTTGCTGAACTTGTTCTTGGTTTGTGGTGCTTCTGCTGCTGGTCCTACTATCCTTTTGCCCTATGATTATCCCTCCTAAATCCTAACAAACTTATATAAGAATGCTAGGTTACAACACTAAGCATGGTACATCTCCTAATTGCTAGAAACAATAGTATGTTATTTATAATAGGTTCCATTCTAAGATCTTAGTGATCGTTTTATTTTTCTATATTTTTCATCCAGAATTTTATGCACATAGGATCAAAAATATATCAAGATTTATGAGATGGCTATTATAACAAAGAATGATTGTGCTTTTTTTTTCCTTCTTTTTTTAATATACTGACAACAAGTTTATAATCTTTTTTTTTTCTTCTAAATTATTGAATTGTTATACCCGAGCAACGCACGGGTATTGTACTAGTTGGTTGTGGTGGACCTTGTTTAACGAAACAAAAGATTATCCAACTCACATTGGTAACATCAGGGACGGAACCATGCGCATTTAAGAAGAAAAAAAAAAAAACTAAAACTAAACAAGAATAAAAACATAATTTTTTTGGACCATGTACATTTAGGGAAAATAGAAAGATCTTTTACAAAAATTAACGCTACGCTGCAAATATCCATGAGGTTCCATTTCTGTAATGGTATGGGATAAGAAGTTTCAGCGTTTTTAGTTGAAACCTCATGAAATTAGCTAGTCCATTGTATTAAGACAAAGATACAATTTATTTATTTTTTTGCTCGAAATAAAATTTTGGTTAACTATATTAAAATATTTCTTTTATCAGGACAAATATGTGGAACCAAGAGTTTTCATGATATTTCTTTTGTCACTATAAAATTTTGACTTATTATAGCTAAAAATATTTCTTTGTAAATGACAAAGAAATTTGGGTGTTAAAAAGTAATCTCAATCAAAAGACAAAGAAAATATAATTGAAACTCCTTCTAATTATTTCATCTTTCCTCTCTCTAATTTTCCGGTAGCCCAGAAAAAGGGAAAATAACACCACCATTAGCTGTCACGCGCCTCCACGCAACTGTGACAGCCGCCGCCGACCTTGCATTTTTCCGACGAATTTAAACACCACCACCACATGATACATACTCCTCAGACAGAGTCATTTTAAGCCCGACCACGCGCCGGCGTTAGTTTCCGGCTCCAGTTTTTCTTTCTTAATTTTTCCTGCGAATTGGATATCACCTCTGGCGAGTGAAGCTTCCCTACACTTTTCTGAGGCAGATTCAAGCTTTCATTGACGGAAACCACCCCCACTTGTGACCGGAATTTTTTTCCGGCAGTATCTGAGTATATATCCTTGGTTATTACTTTTGCTATTTGTTTATAGAGTCTTGTTGTTATTACTTTTAGCTTCTAGTGCCTTAGACTTTGCCGTTGTTTTCTTGAGGCATAGAGGCCTTAGACCAAAGACGGAACGAGTAGCTTTTGTTTCTCAACATCATCATTCCACTATTTTACCCACACAAACACAAACACTTTTTTCACATAAACTCTTTCAACCCTATATATTTCCAATGTCCTCCAACAAGAGATTACGTTTATCCGATCCTTCATCCATAACTCCAGGGGCGTCCACCTCTAGCTCATCGGCCATTCCAAAGAGATTTAAGTATGATGGGTTTATAAGCTTTAGGGGTGAAGACACTCGCAAAACCTTTGTCGGCCATCTTTATCAAGCTCTCAAGGATAAAGGCATTTACACTTACAAAGATGATGAGGAAATGAAGCAAGGGAAAACCATCGACAACCAGCTTATCCAAGCTATTAGAGGGTCAAGATTCTTCATCATTGTTTTCTCAAAGAACTATGCTTCTTCATCTTGGTGCTTGGATGAGCTTGTTGAGATCATGGAGTGTCAAAAGACTGGCGAACAGACCGCCTATCCCGTCTTTTTTCATGTGGAACCCACCGAAGTCCGCAAACAAAGTGGGGCATTTGGAAAAGCCTTTTTGGAAAACAGAAACAAAGACGCTGCTGGGAAATGGATAGAGGCTTTGAAAGGAGCATCAAATCTGGTTGGGAGGGAGTTGCAGGCCACCGCTAATGGGTAATTACTCCACATATCTCTACTTGCCATATTCATTACTTTTGTTTCTTCATCCTAGCTAGTATTACTTTGTATATAATTGTATATGTTATATATAGATCTAAAACATTGTTTATGTATTTGGACTATGCTAAAAATAACCTTCTTTTACCATGCATATACAGGCATGAAGCTGAATTCATCAAAAGAATTGTTGGAGAGATTTCACTAGAGTTACGCTCCATCAATTTCGGCTTTGATGAAAAGTTAGTCGGCATGGAGACTCGAGTAAAGGATGTTGTTTCATCTTTGGAACCTGGTATTGATGAAGTTCGCATGATAGGGATCAAGGGCATGGGAGGGGCTGGAAAGACAACTACAGCGAGAGCTGTTTTTGATCATCTATCTAATGATTTCGAAGCCAAAAGCTTTGTTGAGAATGTGAGGGAAGTTTCCACAATTTTGGGTTTGAAGAAATTACAAGAACAAGTCCTTTCAGATGTCCTGAAAGAAGACGTCATTGTGAATGGTGTTACTGATGGGAAAAACACGATGAAAGAGAGGATGTGCGCTAAAAAGGTTCTTCTTGTTCTAGATGATGTGGATCACATAGACAAACTTGAGGCGTTAGCCGGTGAGCCTAAGTGGTTTAAGCCGGGAAGTAGAATTATCATTACAACAAGAGATGAGCAAGTGTTGGTAGCACACAGAGTGAACGGGATTCGTGATATTGCTCTCTTATCAGAACATGAGGCAATTTGTCTCTTTAGTAGATATGCATTTGGAACAGAGAATCCAGTTCAAGGATACGAAGAGCTATCAGGAAAAGTTGTACGCTATGCTGCTGGCCTTCCCTTAACACTCAAAGTCTTGGGTTCATTTCTCTGTGGTAAAGATAAGCTTGAATGGGTAGATGCCATAGACAGATTAGAAAAAATTCCCTTAAAGGACACTCTGGAAAAGCTAGAATTAAGCTATATCAATCTGGAAGATGAATATAAGGAAATATTTCTAGACATTGCATGCATATTGAAAGGCCAGACCAAAGAAGATTCAATCAGAATTCTTCAAATCTCTGGATTTCATGCTAGAATTGGTTTAAAAGTTCTTGAGCAAAGATCTCTCATAACTATTTCTGAATATGGTCAGGTCTTGGGGATGCATGACCATATAGAAGAAATGGGAAAGAACATTGTTCGTCGTGAGCACCCCGATGAGCCTAACAAACATAGCCGATTGTGGATTGACGAGGAAATTAAAGATATATTGGCTAATGACATGGTAAAGATCAGTTTAGTTGCAAGGTATATAAAATTAATACATTTTCATTTGTTCTGACTTCACGAGGTTTCTGGACACTGTTTTGGATTGCAGGGTAGTGAAGCAACAAGATGTCTAAGACTTGATATGTGGAGAGGAAATTCAAGAATTCTTATGGAAGGTCTTGGAAAAATGAAGAAACTTAGATATCTTGAAGTGTATTTTGCAGATTTTGGTAACTGGGAAAGTGATGGCGAAGTTGATGATACCAGCCAATACTTTCCAAATTCTTTAAAATATCTAAAATGTGTTCATTACCCTTTCTTGTATTTACCCAAAACATTTCAAGCAAACAATCTTGTTGGACTTGAAATGGAGGACAGCAGAATGGTACAACTTTGGGAAAAGGGAGAAAAAAAGGTAGAATAATTGTTGACTGTTTGTTTTACATAATTCGTAATAATGCTATTAATTTATTGGTTTGTTAATACACTAATATCAATCTTTTTGTCTTATTTTTGTTTGTAGGTTCTCAAAAAACTTAAATTCCTTTTTTTATATTCATACTTGACGACCTTCGACTTTGGGATGACTCCGAATCTCGAGACATTTTCTCTACAGAATTATAAATTAAAAGAACTTTGCATGCCAGATACTTGTCAAAAGCTCAAGCATCTCTACATCAGTCACTCAAAGTTAAGAACCTTTGACCTTGGGTTGACTCCGAATCTCGAAACGTTATCTCTTTCTGGTTGTGCTGATTTTGAAGAACTTCACGTGTCTGTTGCATGTCCAAATCTCAAGTTCCTCAACCTTCGTGAATCAAGGTTGAGGAGCCTTGACCTTGAGCTGATTCCAAATCTTGAGAAGTTAGATCTTGCATTTTGTAATGAGTTGGTAGAAATTAACGCTCCCGTTGGATGTCTAAAAAAGGTTGGCTACTTAAGCTTAAGTGGTTGTTTGAGGTTTACCAATTTTGAGTTTACCAGTAGACGGGAACCAAAGGTTGATTGTTTTTCAACTGCTTTAGATCTGGTTGGTGAGTCCCTAGATTTATATATATGTCCATTGCACCCTAACAGTAATCTCCCAAAGTTGCGGTTTCGTTGTGATTATAAAGAAGATCTACCGTCATCAGTTGGAAATATTGAGAAGCTTATTTCTTTTGGTCTATGTGCTTGCACAGACTATAAGAAATTTTCAGACATAATTTGTAGTTTACAAGGTTTACAAAAACTTACACTCGAATGCAATATTCCAGTGTTCAAAGATCTTGGCCAGTTAGAATGTCTTGAGGATAGCATTTGTACGTTGAAACTTCTCAAATCTATCGAAGACAATAATGGTGCTCTTCTTAAGAAGTTACCAGAGGATCTTGGCAAATTAGAGTGTTTAGAGACGCTATATGTGATGAGTAAGAAGATTGAATATCTTCCAGATAGCATCTGCATGCTAAAACATCTGAAGTGGCTCTAAGTTACAAATTGCTGTCTTGGGAAGTTTCCTGAGGACATTGGCCAGTTAGAATCTTTGGAGAGACTGGAATTGTCGTCCACAAAGATAAAACATCTTCCAGATAGCATTTGTATGTTAAAACATCTGAAGTATCTCATACTTGGTGATTGTGATCTTCTTGAGAAGTTACCTGAACATCTAGGCCGACTAGAGTGTTTAAAGAGGCTACTTGTGGAGAGTACGAAGATTGAATTTCTTCCAGATAGCATCTGTATGTTAAAACGTCTGAGGCAGCTCGATGTTACAAACTGTTCTTGTCTTGGGAAGTTGCCTGAGGACATTGGCCAGTTAGAATGTCTAGAGGAGCTTTATTTGTCATCTACAAAGATCAAACATATTCCAGATGGCATTTGTATGTTAAAACATTTGGAGTATCTTTATCTTCATGATTGTGAACTTCTTGAGAAGCTACCTGAAGATATTGGCCGATATGAATGTTTAAAAGAGCTAGATATAACATATACAGGCATAAGTCATCTTCCACGAAGCATATTTGGGTTAAAAGGTCTACTTATCGCTGCATCTTCGGAGCTTCTACAGTTGTATGATTTTCCTTCAGAGATAAAGACTTCAACCTCTCCCATTCGGTGAGTAAATAACAGGCACTTTCTTTGTTTTCTATATTCAATTTTCTTTTTTTTAATATCGATTTGATATTGGCCGACAAAAAACTATTCAAACCAAATAATACGAGTAGTAGTTAGAAAAAATAAAGTAAATTACACGAATGGTCCTTATAGTTTATACGAAATTATAGATTTGGTTTCTGAATATCAAAATTTACATGAATGGTTTTCAATTTAAAACTTGTTACACTTTTGGCCCCTTATATTGTTAAAGATGTTAGAGTTTCTAAAAGATCTAGACGTTACACGGATAAAATGTAACTATTGTACCTGTTTTCACAGATTCGATCTCCATTTTTTATTGCATTTCAATTTCATACTAATGGCAAAATTCCATTATATGCTAAAGTAGTTTCTTGGTTTTTTAGGTGGCGCCATAACCAATACTCGGGATCAAGCAGTGATGGATCTACATCAGATACAGATTCAGATTAGGGTATGCACCATTTTATTAGAGTTATTAATAAACTTAATAGTTTGGGTTGCATTTTCGGGGTCAGGGTTTTCGGTTCGGGTTTTTAAGAATTCGGGTCGGATATGATTGTTTTATTATCCGGATCCGATTTATTAGAGTTGATTTGGCTTATGAAGTTTGGTTTATACAAAATTGAATTGGTTATTTGGATTTGAGTATTTTAGTTAAAGATAGTTTGATCTTGGTGTTATTTGAAAAAGATAAAAGTAAAGTTCAACTAATATATTGTAATAACAAATGATGTTAAATTCTTATGTTTTAATTATTGTGAACAATTTAAATGTAAATGATTATCATCGACAACAAGTATGAAAAAACTATATAAGGCTAACTAGGCACTAAAAGAATGACACGCCAACGATTTCATATCTAAACAAGTCTTATAAAAAACTCACAATTTCACATCTAAAAGTCTTGCAAACAACAAACCTTAGAAATATGTGAAGACAATTTTCATACTGGGTACCTTTAATAGAAGATTCATGCAAGCAGATTATGGATGCTGCAAGAACAACAAAATGCAAAGACAATGGGCCCAATACCATTACCCACCAAGAAGAGAATCTACTATCTGTTGAAATCCCCTCATGTTCACAAAGACGCGAGATTCCATTTTGAGATCAGGACGCATCAAAGGCTCAATTATATCCTACACCCAACTGCACAAACCATCGACTCTTTGATGCAGCTTAATATACTTGTTGGTGTCGATGTCGAGGTTATTTAGAAGAGTATTTCAAGTCCTCTTTTTTGGTATTAAATGTTGTTATTTACACTTTTGGTGGTAGATTTGTTACTTGTATCATTGTTGATTAAAGGGATGGTGTTTTAGTAAATTATATTGTAATGGTTCTGGTTATTGTTTGCATTGAAACATGATAAAGCCTTTGCTTTATGAAGTTGACTTGAAAAACTACTTTTTGTTCATAACGACCATGTTCTTATAGTAAAAGATACAAGATAAGAGGTTTGCATTGTACAGTACTTTAGCATTCACAAACATTCCGTCAAGCATAACTTTTCAAGAGGTCGAACCAACTAGAACTAATCAATTTATGAAATATTCCGCAAAGATAACGAACAAGTTACTATTACTTAACAGAATTTCATACTCGGCCACTTTTACTCATGAATCACTATAAAAATCCAACAAAATTACTAATTTCATGGTTACATGACTTCCATTGTAACTTAAAACCGCAAAAAGTCCAGCAACTACTATATTGGTTGTGCTCTAACATGACCCGGCTCTAAAAATTATCAAAGGCAACAAACTAATCTTTGCAAGTCCAAGTCCAGAATGGTGATGATTTGAATATTTCAACTAAGATCCCAAACATGAAACAAAATATTTGCCCCGACACATTCGAGTTGTTCCATAAATAGAAATCTGGCAAATCAAAAACCGTCTAACGCTTGACCCATTGGAAGCTCTTCCTTGCTTTCGCCTTACCAGGTTTCTTCCGCTCCACAACTCTCGAGTCTCTTGTCAAGAAACCAGCTGCCAAAAACACAAATTACACGTTACGATACAAGTTCAGATATCAATGAGCTACATAACTTCTACAACTGGAACTTTGGTCATGGAATGAAAGAAAAACCTTAGAATGTGACATTTCATTTTAGAGGTGTAATATTTGAGTTTCATAAAATTATTAACTCTTGCTAGAAGGCATAAAGTTTGTCCCAGAAATGACAATTTGACCCAATATACTTAGAACAGTCGATATGGGCTATGTTTAATCTCTAGCGAGCCACATGGACAAAATGAAACCATAGATAAAAAGCAAACATGTTAGATGGTTGGTAGAAAGTCGCTAAAGTTCAACTTTTATTGAATAAAACCCACTAGATCAATCTTTTTGGTAACTGACAAATACTCCATCAATCCCCACACATTGCAAGAAAATTGAGCACATGGTTTTATAAAGTTGATGTTTAACGATTAACTAAATATCTTGCATTATCTTTAATGATAATAATACAAAAAGATCTTGCGAGTCCAAATGAATATCCTTAATTCTTTGTAACAATGATATTAGACAAGAAATTTTAGATTAAGGTTCTTCTAGAACAGGAAGGGCTAAAAACTATAACATGCATGATCCCTGTTTTGAATCTAGAGGTGGCAATTTATGCCTGTTTTTTGCCTAATATGGGTCAATCCGGGTTTCAATCTATCTCCAAAGGCTTTAACAATACATTTTCTACAGTTGGTTAAAATGGAAACAGGCCAAACGCGTTTTCAACTGCTAAAACCTCCTAAATAACTTTATTAAAAGAATTGGACTATTGTTTTAACATTATGGTAGTAGCTACAATCTTACTTGATACATTGATTATCTACGAAACTGGAAAACGGCAAAATAACCATTGACTGGTCGATCCAGCTCATCCTGGAACTGTTAAAAACGACACATTTTGACCTGTTACACAACCCACCTAACCTGCCAATTTGCCACCTCTACTGAATCCCCCTTCAAATATTATTATATGAAAAGATTAAAAAAAAAAAAAAATGAAATCACCCAGCGTCCCCCACACAAACAAACAAATAAGCAACTATAAGACATAAAGAGCATGACTATCACTAGATTGGGCCAAAATAATCCCATAATGAGATGACTAACTAATATCATACCAAGTGGTCCTTCCATCTCATAGAAACTGTAATGATCAACTTTCGAAAGCACAAGTGACTCATTTGTTAAGCAACTATTAAAAAAAACTGAAGGAACCGTGTTGACTTTTATCAATAACTCAGAGTTAGCATATGCAACAGAAGGAAGGGTAAATAAAAGGAACCGATCTGGCGCCCAGTTTTTTAGTGCCCTACTCATACCAAGACGAATTGCGCCTATTTGACCTGTTTCATGCACTTATGAAGTTCAGATTGGTGTCCCCAAACAAATGAAAGAACAAAAGATAATAATACCATGCATAATCAACCGAACTTGAGTGAAGTTGGAGAAAATATTAGTGGAATTTGCGGAAAAAAAAGGTGACATAAGATACAATATTTGCCTATATGAGAAAGAAGGATTGCCGAGAACATTACAATCGAGTAACAACTAACATTATAAGCACACTTTGCGTATGTAAGGGTAGCTTAAAGATCAAAAAAGAAATGGCACAGCATAAAAATTAACTGGTATAATAGTAAGCATGACGTTCGATTTTCAAAAGTCAAGGAAAGCAATTATGAAAGTACAGTTGCATTACCTAAGAAGAATAAACAACGTAAATTTAATGCTTCAAACCTGATACACCACCGCCTTTGACAGCGCAATTAACATCCAGAAGACCCAACGTTTTTGTCTCAGTAAGAGGACAAAGAAGAGCAGCTCGTTGATCAAGCATCGGGAAATAGACATCAAACTGATTGTCATTTATGAGAAATTTACCCTCACCAGGTTGAATCCAGACACGGGCAATACTACATTTCCTTTTTCCAACAGTCCCATAAGCCCTACCCTGACTATCAACTTGTCTAACGCGTGCATTGGCAATTTCCTCTTGCTTCTGCCGCTCTATGTCAGCTCTTGTGGACTTACGGGTGTTCTTTTCATAACGCATATCCTCAATTTTTCTTAGCGGGGGCAATCCTGGAACATCATCCAAGTCCTTGAGGGCCATTAAACTGTCAAGCATGTCATCTGTGATTCCCGAGGCAGCAATTAAGTCGCCAAATGCATGATCTGGGCCTGTGGTCAAGCATTACGAATTTATGATTATGCACCATATATAGACAATAGTTAAAGAGCATTATACTGCAACAGGGAAAAAAAAAAAAAAAAAAAAAAAAAAAAAAAAAAAACCCACACTAGAACTAGCCGGAATGAACTTTGGCCTCTCACTAAGTAAGACTTTTGAGGTGAGCGGACATGTTTCCGAGATGGAAACTAGGAAAATGTATTGCTCGGTGCCTCGGTCCACTTATTTTTCTTTCAATTCAACAGAAAAGGGTCCTTGGTTATATGTTGATGCACTAACATCACGAGACTGACAATACCTAATAGTTTTAGGTATTATCCATTTGGATGTTACCTAAAACTTACTTGTTTAGTATTTTGCATTCCGAATCTTAAGTATGGAAAGCTGGCATAGATAGAACTCTTAACTTTTAGAGCCATTATAAACTAAGAGAATCTTAAATGTTCAAGTCACACGCATATGAATCTAATAGGAGCATACATATATATAATTCACATGTTGCAGAAGCCTAGTTAGTGAGCTGCTCATCAACAATTTGGTGAAGCAGACAGACGCACAGTAGATTAAAAAAAATCGGTGTATGGCACAGGTGGTATCATAACTTTAAATCAGCACACAAACAAAACCAAACCGGTACCTAAACGTCAAATTTTATGTTTTATTCATGTTTCGTTTGTGGGAAATAGACATCGAACTAACGATATTCAGTCAATATTTAAACATTTCAATTAACATCAATCGCGTAAAACTAGACAAGTAATCAACAATCATGTTGCAATTACAAGCATCAATGACGTGTAAACCTCCTCAGGTAAAACCGTCTCTTAGCAAATAGGTTAAACAGAACCATCACTCTTTCAAGTGCACACTTGTGTTATTCATTTTTAACCTTATTTCAAATTTTTTACAGTATTTTTTACAAATTAGATGTAATAAATAAATAATAATCTTTACAGTATTAGACGAACTTGCCTTCCTAAAGCTATTAGATTGTCAAGACTCAAACTATGATACAAATGATTATATGATGTTGTTTGAAAAGGCGAAAGCAATGGACTAGTCAAATCCTTGAGGTTTCAACTTAAAATGGTCAAATTCCGTATCCCATGCCATTCAATAGGGACAGAACCAGGGTGCGTCCCACGTCAGAGGACACCCATGGATTTTTGCAGCATGGTGTTAATTTTTGTAAAAAAACTCTATTTTTGCTATATGCACCCGGTCCAAAAAAATTGTCTACTTAGTTTTTTCTTAAATGCACCTAGTCAATCTATGTCAGTGTTCCGTCCCGTCCTGCATACCAATGTAGAATGGATAATAATTTGTTTTGTGTTGTTAAACAAGGTCCACAGCCAATCATTCTACATACCAACATCGCACAAATTAAACCTAAACTACACTAAGGCAATTCATTCCCATTACTAGTCTATGACGGTAATGTTAGGCTAACAACTTAAAACGCTCAAATTTCTTATCCTATACCAATATGGGACGGATATTCATTTGCGTTGATAACCAAGGAAAATCGCACAAATTAAAGCTAAACTGAGTTATGGAAAATCGCTCCTAGAACAAGTCTTTATGACATTCATCTTAGGCTAAGAAAAAGTTGAAAATAGTACTAAGGTCCACCGATAATTTTTTTTTTTTTTTTTTTTTTTTTTTTTTTTTTTTTTTTTTTTTGTTAAAAATGGTCCGCGGCTAATCATTCTACATAACAATGGTATGTGCTTATTCACATACCTTTTATTTACCAAAATCAGACCAAAACGACCAAAAACTAACCATAAATGCCAAAGATATTGTGTTTTTGTGTTTGTTTCTATGCTGGTACGGATATCATGAAATATGGACAAAATCAAGCAAAAACCAAGAAAACGAGCACGAGATATGGAAAAGGTCAAAAGCCGAAGCCGGGAATCAAATTGTCAAAGTCTATGCTCAAAAAGTCTCCAAAGATCCTTGAAGAATCAAAAATATTACAAGAATGACCCTTGGATTTATTTTGGAAAATTGGCAAAATCAGTCCCTGAAATTTCAGAATGTGCACAATTGGTCCTTATTATTTTACACTTTGCACAAGTCCTAATAATAAACCTATATCCGGATTTTATATAAACCATAGCCCATTTAAACACAAACCCATCAGCCCATCCATATAACCCAAGCCCAGTCCTTTTATTTTAACCCGACCCACACCCACAACCCGGTCAATCAATAATTAATCCCAGTCAAATAAAATTAACCCGCCACCCAAATCCCCCAACATTTACTGTTTCATGAACCCTAAAACCCAATCCCCTAAAATTACCACAATTAAGGGTATTATTGTACATCACACAAGCTTCTAGAAGGACTAACAACATGTCAGAGGGATGTGACACACGGATTGCCAAGGTGGAACAATGGAGGCCTCCTATTGGTTCAAACACCTCATTGATTTCATCTAAGGGTCGTGATTAATTGAGATGATGAGAGGATGATTGGAAGGCTGAGATTTGAAGACTAGAAGCTTCTTCTGAAACCCCAGTGGCACCCTGCTCGGCTATAAATAGAACTCCTTATTCACTAAAAAGGGGTGTTAGGATCATTAGGGTTAGAATAGGGTAGTGTAATGGTAGATTAGTATAGATTAGCTTATTGTAGCTTATTATTCAGCTTGTTGTTCTTTTCTCTTCAGTTTTCAATCAAGTGTACTCAATTTTAGTGTTTTTATAAAAGTCAACATTTAGTCAACTTTGCTTATTTATGCTTCTGGTACTGCTTATTCTCCTTAATCTCAGCTATTTCTCTTACTTATTGCTTTCTAAAGTATATTAGATGGTTAGAATTTGTTAAGTTTTCAAGTGCTTTTAAAATCCATAAAAATAGCATAAAACAGTCTGGCTTATCATAGTGCTTAATTCCTGTCATAAGTGCTTTTTCTTGTTCAAATTATCTTAGTATTAATCTGTTTATAGGAATCATGGTTTAAGTTGGTTTACTTAATAGCTAAACTCAATAACAGTGAGCATTTAAGGGTGTTTGGCACTAGTTTATTCTAAGGGATTTCTAGCAGTTACTGTACATTGACCAATTGGTGAGTTTAGATTAAGCTTATTTTGATTTAGATTAGCTGTTTTTAGTAGAGTTTTAGCTGTGTTGAATCCTTTTGGAGTTTTGAGTTGATTAGCTCAAGCATAGGAATAAAACTGCCCATATAAGCTTGTAATAAGCTAGAGCTTATTCGGCCTTAGTTTCTGATCAAGTTAGGCTCTAGATAGTTGATTAAGTGTGGGTTTTCAGTTTCATACTGTTTCATTAAGTTTTGATAGAGTTTAGGGCCAATTATCATCTCTGCTGCAACAGATTACATTGTGCAGATCTGCACAAACCTTTGCCTTTCTCAGCTTTTCACTTAGTCCATAACTGCTTATTCAATTGTTCTTTGTGCTTGAAATTTGATTTGCAAGTTGTTAGTAGTATAGGCTTTATGTTTCTGAAATTATATTTCACTTTGTAGCTTATCCCTTAGCTTATTTTAGGTCTGCAAGTTCCCCCATAGGAATGTTCCATGCCTGCAACATTTAGTATCCCATTTGCATCTGTACTTGGCCTGATTTGAGTAAGCAATTGGTCTTGGAATTTGGGCATTTTTGGTTTACAAGTACCCTATAGTATGAGCTTTAAGAATCAGCTTGTGGTTTCCCCTGACTAGCTTTTTCCTAGCCTCTAGATCAGCTGCAAATAGGCTGATAAGTCATTATTTTTGCCCTTAATTGCAACTGAATTAATCTGCTTATCAGCTTATTCATTGAGCTTATTTGATCAATTTGAGATGGTTTGAGCTTTTTAAAGTTGTAGTAATCTGTTTTGAGCTTTTTACGTATTCTGAGTGCTTATTGGTTTATTTAGTGCTTATTCCCAACTGCTTATTGGCCTTAACAGCTTATTAGGGTTCAGAAAGGTTCTAATTTCATTTTTTATAGCTTCATAATAACATTTTAGATTTTACTGCAAAGTTTCATATTTTTCCAAAATCATTTACTATTTTTAAATCATTTAATTAGTTTCTTTTAGTTTTAAATTCATAAAAAATAAAATAAAAATCAAAAAAATAAAATTCTTTTTCCTAAAATTTTCTTTTATCATTTAGAATGTAGGAAAATTATTTTCATGCCCGTAGGATTAGTAGTGCTTCAAATTCACTTTTTATTTTGCGCTCGTACGTAGTTTTTGATTTATTCATGTGTTTTTAGGATTTCCCTTACGTTTGCCTTAGAATAGAATTTTCCCTTGCCTTATTTACTGTTTTTAGTTTATGTTTCATCATTTTAGTTTTAAAATCATTATCACTCACTTTTACTCACTATTCACTTCACGAATCACGATCCCGAATCACAATTCCATTTGATCTTCGTCAGGACAACGAACTTCGGGTTTTCACATTATTTCCCTTTTGTGAATTCCTTTTGAGATATAAATTGTTGAAATCAATTTTTGGCGCCGCTGCCGGGGAAGGTTGAAGTGAGTTCGTGATTCTGTTTTTCGATTCGTGTTTTGAAGACCCTTCCTCGTGGAGTTATCGTTTTCTTTTGTAAATATTTTTTTTTATAAAAACCCAAAAAGATTTTCTCTTCAAAATTTATTTTCCTTTTTCTTTTGTGATTTTCCATGTTGAGAAAATTTAAAAATCCAAAAATATTCTTCTTAATCCTCTTATCCGTTTGATTCTTTATCTCTTACCCTTTATCCGTTTAATTCTTCTTCTCTATGTCTTCATCTTACCATTACGGTTGTCAATGGTGTGGAGGTCCTCATAATGGTGGGAATTGTCCCGGTTGTAGCATGGTGGAATCGGGAAGCGGGTTTGTCTATGACCAAAATCCTTATTCTTACCATGAAACACCCAACTATTTCAACCAGGCACCACACCATGAGATGGAAACATATTCTTGTGAATATTGTGGAGGTCTACACCCAAGTTTTTAATGTCAAGCAGGGAATACGTTTGTCTATGAAAAAGTTCCATGTAATCAAAATTTCGGGTATGACCATTATCCACATAATTCACCGAATCAGTCACAACAATCATATTGTTGTGAGTACTGTGGAGGTCCTCACTATAACTCTGATTGTCAAACGAGGAATCCGCTTGTCTATGAGCGTGGTCCTTGTAACAATTATGATTATTCTTATCATGACCAACCTCTACAGTATGAAATGATTCAAACACCACCTCAGCCAATCAATCCAGAAATTCTCCGTGATTTTCAAAATGCACTAAATGATCTTAAGGAATTTCTTAGTAAAAGACTTCCCCATGAAGAACCTCGTCAGAAAACTTATGGAGAACTTCTAGCTGAAGAACAAGCAGCTAGAGTAAGCTCCCAATATCGTCAAACTTTTGTTTACGATGACGACGATGATGAGGATTCTACGTGGGGATTTATTGAGAGTTCGTCAGCTGCAGCCACTCCCGTCCAGCAGAAGCTTTGCAGTAGTTCACCAGTTGCTGTCACACCCGTTGAAAAGCAGGAAGATACAAGAACTATGGGTGAATTATTAGAAGAAGAGCGGAGGCAAGTTATAAGAGCTCTATATGCTAAGCATAAGATCGGCGACGATCATGACGAGGAGTGTGCCCCTGCAGATCTTCAAATATCAGATGAACCTCCGAGTGGCAATCCCACTCCACCTATCATTTCCGACTCTTCCCCTTCCCTCACTCCGTCTGAGGGAAGTAATCCTCTCTTGGAAGAGATCGATGCTTGTCTTAAAAATGAATCAATTTCACCGGAAATTGATGATTCTTATCTTGATCCGGAGGGAGATATTCTTTGTATTGAGAAATTATTGAACCAAGAACCATCTCTTTCTCTCCCTCCGAAGGAAGTTGAAATCAATCCACCAAAGAAATTTGATGACCTTGTTCCTGAAACTTTCAAAACGACTATCACCAACCCTCTGTTTGAGTTCGAATCTGAGTTCACTTTGATTTCTAATAACTCAATCTTTGATATTTAGATGGAGGAGAGTGATGAGTCCGTGACGGAACATGAGCTCACAGATTCTCATCATATGATTGATTCTCTTCATGAGGAGTTCTCCGGTGAACTCACTCATTGCATATCTCCTCCAGAATATGATTACTTTCATTTTGAGGATGATCCTGACCCGGGGGGAGATGTACTCTATCATGAGAGTTTGCTTCTCGATGACACCATCCCAACCCTCCCACCCGCGGTTTTTATTGATGATAACCATAAGAGCTTCAATGATGATATTCAAAATAAGAAAAATGGTAATTTTGAGGATGAAGAATGGATCCTCATTATGATAAAGATCCTTCTCCCTTTCTTCACCTACCCAGTGACTTCTCCTCTCTTTCACTCCTTCGGGAGTGAAGACACCATCTTTGACCCCGGCATCTCTCATTCTTTTAAGCCGTGGGTATCTCGTCGGAGTGGAACTTTCATATGCTTCAATGTTTATCCAAACATCTTGAATGAAAGTCCGATGGAGATTATCTCTTCCACATGCTCCCCCAAGGACAATTAAATTTGGGGCGAGTCTAAGCTATACGACTCGTTAAAAAACAAGCGCTTCGTGGGAGGCACCCCATGCTTATCCTTCTATCTTCTCTCTTATTTCTAATAAGGTGACGTGAGGAGGGCTTCCTCTTCCATTTCTTGTGTTTCGTGGTTATTTATGTCCAGGATTTTCCCGAATTATGAAGACTCTCGTGCTCGTGGTTTGCTTCTCTCCACTCGAGTTTCATCATTCGTTGCTTATCCAATATCCTTAATCTTATCGTTTTACGTTTATCTTTGGCATAATTAATAAATGGCCTTAGATTTATGTAGGAGAACCCTTACCTTTAAGACATTGAGGACAATGTCTCGTTTTAGTCTGGGGGGGGGGGTGATCTTTCGATCTGATTTTGCCTTGCATTTTTTGCCGTTTACTCATGCAACCTCGTTTTTCCTCCAAAATTGAAAAAAAAATGAGAAAAATTTAAAATTTTTGTGCAAAAATAGAATAAATTTTGACATTTTGTTGACTTTCCGCTGGTGAGAGTAGGAATAAATTTCTGACTTGATCGGGCGTGTTGAGCCCTAGCTTGTCCGCTTAACCATTTATATATAAGCTCGTGCTAGTCTTTTACACAAGGAGCTATAAAATGCGAATTCTTTTTAAGAGTTTGCAAGTTCCCGTATCGACTTTATATATGCATGGCTTGATTATAAGGCTAAGCATTCGCGGATCTTATTATTTAAGATTTTAAATTTGCGAAGAACGAGAAATGATAGAGTTTATTTAGAAGTTAGATGCTAAGCGTGGAGTAGTTGGTTCTATTTAGAGCTCATCGAAGTAACTTGTGGCCTTTTGCTCCCACAAAATTGTTTCACTATATATAACTGCAAGAATAATTAAAGATGTTAGGTTCTGCCGATGATTAGTTCTTGGTCTTCTTAAAAGAATCATTGCTTTAAAAATTGGGTACACATCAAGGTTACTTAATAAATACGTTTAATAATAATAAGTTAAGTGCTCTAAGCTACGGATTCGAGATCGGGCCTTGGATCCTTATTTCCGGAAGGCGTTTAGGTCTTGGCTACCCTCTTGCACCGGCCCTTGGACCTCTAGTTCAGGAATGTGTGAGGTCTTGGTCTAACCACCTTGGATCCTCATTTCAGGAATGTCTAGAGTCTTGGAACACTCCGTTGTAACGGCCCTTGGATCCTTTATGCCGGAAAGTGTAAGGTCTTGGAAATAAACCGTGAAGCTCCGTCATTTAGGGTACGCAAGTGAAAAAAGTATTAAAAAAAATGATGATGATGAATGAATGAAAAATAGAAAAAGTCAAAAATATAAATAGAAACCTTGATGTGGACCTCATTTTCGAAGCAACGGTTCTCGAGAGAAGATTGAAAACTACTTAGCGTCTTAATTTAGTATCTTTATCGGACTAAAAAAACCTATCGAAACGAGAAAATATGAAGCAATTCATTTCTCACCAAAAATAAAATAAATAGAGTCAAATTAGGAAAATGGGAGCAAGAGGTAATTACACAAATAACTTCCATGGGTAGTGTTGGCATCTAACTTGTAAATAGACAATGATTTCGTTTTTAAGCTTAGTTTGAGGGCTCGTGAAAAATCAGGGACGACGAATTTTATCCGTATGGTCACTTCTTTATAAGTCGTGTTTCCTACTCGTTGACCCTAAAAGTTATTGATAGATAATGATTGTCAACAAAGTCGTCACATAAGAAAAATACAAAAATAGAATAAAAAAGAAATCGGGGAGTTTTTAGAACTTAAGATTTCTTAATCTCTTTTGAAAATTTTGCTACTTCTCAAAGTTAGTAAAAAGAGTTTAGAGATTTTTGGTTTTAAAAACGTGTTTTTATAACATTGCGTGAGGACACATCAATATCTTAGTCTGGGGGAATTTTGGTATGTGCTTATTCACATACCTTTTATTTACCAAAATCAGACCAAAACGACCAAAAACTAACCATAAATGCCAAAGATATTGTGTTTTTGTGTTTGTTTCTATGCTGGTACGGATATCATGAAATATGGACAAAATCAAGCAAAAACCGAGAAAACGAGCACGAGATATGGAAAAGGTCAAAAGCCGAAGCCGGGAATCAAATTGTCAAAGTCTATGCTCAAAACGTCTCCAAAGATCCTTGAAGAATCAAAAATATTACAAGAATGACCCTTGGATTTATTTTGGAAAATTGGCAAAATCAGTCCCTGAAATTTCAGAATGTGCACAATTGGTCCTTATTATTTTACACTTTCCACAAGTCCTAATAATAAACCTATATCCGGATTTTATATAAACCATAGCCCATTTAAACACAAACCCATCAGCCCATCCATATAACCCAAGCCCAGTCCTTTTATTTTAACCCGACCCACACCCACAACCCGGTCAATCAATAATTAATCCCAGTCAAATAAAATTAACCCGCCACCCAAATCCCCCAACATTTACTGTTTCATGAACCCTAAAACCCAATCCCCTAAAATTACCACAATTAAGGGTATTATTGTACATCACACAAGCTTCTAGAAGGACTAACAACATGTCAGAGGGATGTGACACACGGATTGCCAAGGTGGAACAATGGAGGCCTCCTATTGGTTCAAACACCTCATTGATTTCATCTAAGGGTCGTGATTAATTGAGATGATGAGAGGATGATTGGAAGGCTGAGATTTGAAGACTAGAAGCTTCTTCTGAAACCCCAGTGGCACCCTGCTCGGCTATAAATAGAACTCTTTATTCACTAAAAAGGGGTGTTAGGATCATTAGGGTTAGAATAGGGTAGTGTAATGGTAGATTAGTATAGATTAGCTTATTGTAGCTTATTATTCAGCTTGTTGTTCTTTTCTCTTCAGTTTTCAATCAAGTGTACTCAATTTTAGTGTTTTTATAAAAGTCAACATTTAGTCAACTTTGCTTATTTATGCTTCTGGTACTGCTTATTCTCCTTAATCTCAGCTATTTCTCTTACTTATTGCTTTCTAAAGTATATTAGATGGTTAGAATTTGTTAAGTTTTCAAGTGCTTTTAAAATCCATAA
This sequence comes from Artemisia tridentata subsp. tridentata, assembly GCA_021014915.2. NCBI lineage: Eukaryota > Viridiplantae > Streptophyta > Magnoliopsida > Asterales > Asteraceae > Artemisia > Artemisia tridentata. The sequence goes on from CP139509.1 coordinate 9,826,044, forward strand.
AAATAGCATAAAACAGTCTGGCTTATCATAGTGCTTAATTCCTGTCATAAGTGCTTTTTCTTGTTCAAATTATCTTAGTATTAATCTGTTTATAGGAATCATGGTTTAAGTTGGTTTACTTAATAGCTAAACTCAATAACAGTGAGCATTTAAGGGTGTTTGGCACTAGTTTATTCTAAGGGATTTCTAGCAGTTACTGTACATTGACCAATTGGTGAGTTTAGATTAAGCTTATTTTGATTTAGATTAGCTGTTTTTAGTAGAGTTTTAGCTGTGTTGAATCCTTTTGGAGTTTTGAGTTGATTAGCTCAAGCATAGGAATAAAACTGCCCATATAAGCTTGTAATAAGCTAGAGCTTATTCGGCCTTAGTTTCTGATCAAGTTAGGCTCTAGATAGTTGATTAAGTGTGGGTTTTCAGTTTCATACTGTTTCATTAAGTTTTGATAGAGTTTAGGGCCAATTATCATCTCTGCTGCAACAGATTACATTGTGCAGATCTGCACAAACCTTTGCCTTTCTCAGCTTTTCACTTAGTCCATAACTGCTTATTCAATTGTTCTTTGTGCTTGAAATTTGATTTGCAAGTTGTTAGTAGTATAGGCTTTATGTTTCTGAAATTATATTTCACTTTGTAGCTTATCCCTTAGCTTATTTTAGGTCTGCAAGTTCCCCCATAGGAATGTTCCATGCCTGCAACATTTAGTATCCCATTTGCATCTGTACTTGGCCTGATTTGAGTAAGCAATTGGTCTTGGAATTTGGGCATTTTTGGTTTACAAGTACCCTATAGTATGAGCTTTAAGAATCAGCTTGTGGTTTCCCCTGACTAGCTTTTTCCTAGCCTCTAGATCAGCTGCAAATAGGCTGATAAGTCATTATTTTTGCCCTTAATTGCAACTGAATTAATCTGCTTATCAGCTTATTCATTGAGCTTATTTGATCAATTTGAGATGGTTTGAGCTTTTTAAAGTTGTAGTAATCTGTTTTGAGCTTTTTACGTATTCTGAGTGCTTATTGGTTTATTTAGTGCTTATTCCCAACTGCTTATTGGCCTTAACAGCTTATTAGGGTTCAGAAAGGTTCTAATTTCATTTTTTATAGCTTCATAATAACATTTTAGATTTTACTGCAAAGTTTCATATTTTTCCAAAATCATTTACTATTTTTAAATCATTTAATTAGTTTCTTTTAGTTTTAAATTCATAAAAAATAAAATAAAAATCAGAAAAATAAAATTCTTTTTCCTAAAATTTTCTTTTATCATTTAGAATGTAGGAAAATTATTTTCATGCTCGTAGGATTAGTAGTGCTTCAAATTCACTTTTTATTTTGCGCTCGTACGTAGTTTTTGATTTATTCATGTGTTTTTAGGATTTCCCTTACGTTTGCCTTAGAATAGAATTTTCCCTTGCCTTATTTACTGTTTTTAGTTTATGTTTCATCATTTTAGTTTTAAAATCATTATCACTCACTTTACTCACTATTCACTTCACGAATCACGATCCCGAATCACAATTCCATTTGATCTTCGTCGGGACAACGAACTTCGGGTTTTCACATTATTTCCCTTTTGCGAATTCCTTTTGAGATATAAATTGTTGAAATCAAACAACATCATAAATTAACCTAGTACTAGTCTATGACATTAATCTTATTAGGCTAACAACAAGTTGAAAGCAGGGGGGAAAAAGGTGAGGTATACCGGCATTAAGTACATGAGATAAAAATAGAACCTTCTGAAACGAGATCTGTAATCGAGCATCACAATCTTTGATCTTCTTATCTTTTCCACCACCGTCGCCTACCACCAGCCGTCGCCGCCGCTGCCTTAATCACCTACCACTAGCCGCCACTAATTCTCCAACCCACCTACCAGCCGCTGCTGCCTTAACCGCCCTTGTGAAACGAGCCGAACTGCTGACTTGTTAAGGAATTTGTTTATGGTGATGAACAAAGGAAAAGATTTTGTGTTTGATGATGTTTCATGTAGATGTAAGTTTGTTCTTTGTCGGAGATTATAATAACTTATTTAAAAAATAATCTTTCTTTGTAAAAAAAAATATATATATATATATATATATATATATATTTCTTAATCTCAATGTCTGAGACCACTTCCAATGTAACCTAGAGTTAAACTTTAACACACTGTCACGTTAGCGTCACATCAGCTTTAACCTCCAATTCCAGCAACAGTTAATTTTTATAAAAATAATTTTTTTATAATCTCCAGTTCTAGCAACAGTTAATTTTGCCAAACCTCCAATTCCAGCAACAATTAATTTTTTATAAAAATAATTTTTTTATAATCTCCAGTTCTAGCTGTTAGGTTTTGTGTATAAATATTAATATACGTATGTCCGGTTTCGAACCCGAGACTTCGGGATTGCACACATTACGTATGAGTCTCAATGTATTAATAATTAATATAATGATTTATGATTAATTATTAAATCACAAATATTACATGGTCGAACAAGAAAAGTGGAAGGGGTTAAGTGTCAATTTATGAAACATGAGGAGGTGAAAAATAAAACTTGAAGGACAAGTTTTATTGCTATAAAAGCAACCTTTGCCTCTTGTTTTAAATAGATCGACAGACGATTTTAGATATCCCTAAAATTATTAATCCCTTACCGATTGTACAATCGGTTCTCTTTTCCACGCACTAACAAAGTTACTTCACATTGATACAGTAAAGGAGACATGTCATGTGCATGCATTTATTTTGCATGTACATACAGTAAAGGAGACGTGTACTTTTTCATGTATATTTATATGCATGTGAATTTATTCACTCCTTTATCTCCTTGTTAGTGGGATTTGATCATGTATTATAACATCAAACCTTAGGTGTTGTGATGTTTTATTTGTGATACATGAACCTAGCTTTTCACTTTGAGACGCTAGTAATACGTGTGTACAGGAACGGAGTACAAGCTTACTTTAGCTTGTGATCTTGGAGTGGTGATCGATCCCAATATAATCCCTATTAGGGTTTATATAACTTGTTCTTGTTCAAGAGATTCCTTGTTCTTGCTAGGAATCACTAAGGTACGTATCTATTTATGTTTAATTAATTACATGTTCTTGTAGATCTATTCCGCTGCGTGCTTTTGATGATAGTATGTGTTTATGATTTATTTATAGTTCACATATTCCAACAGTGGCATCATGAGCCTCGTTTAAGAACTTGTAATTAATTACTTAAACCTAAAAATTGAATCTTGATATAGATACATGCAATTTAATTTTAGGGTTTTGACTTAAAAACCCTAATTGGTTTAAAGTGGGTCGACACCCACATGATTTTTAGGGTTTTATGATTGATTTAAAATCTGATAGAAACCCTAGGATTGCATGAAAATTTTTAGGGATTAATTAGTGAATACCGTATGTGATGTCACTAATTAATTAGATACGTACAATGGATATTGACATAATAATATGTGCTACATGATTATGTGATCAATATGGTATCCATGACAAAATCTTGCATATTTTGTCATGGTGTGATTTGTATGATTTTGTATTGAATTGTTTGCTACATGTTTTAAATAAATCTTAAATTGGGGAAGACCTCAATATATATATTAATTAATAAGTTATGTGCAATGTGGTATCTAATTAACTAAAACTTACGCGGCCAAATTTTTTGGCGACTGTGGTCCATTGGGTACAATGAGCTCGAAAACCAATGGGAGTTTTGTTAATTACATACATTTAAATTACACATAGAATTATTAATAGGATTTATTGAAAAAGGTTTGCATGTGGCTATATGATATCGTGGATGATCATATATTTGTTATTATGTGTTTATTTATTTTTGTAATTACTTGATCTTTTGTGTTTAATATTATGATGGATTGTAAACTACAAAAGAGGGTAATTTTTCATAATAAAAATAAATAAGACTAATAACTATGAAACCTTTGTAGTAATTTTAATTATTGCCAAGTCTTATGTGCCGACAGTGGTTCGCTTCGCACGGTAATTTGCTCCCAGGCGAGACTAGCAATAATAAATTTACTACATTAATTGTTTTAGCAAGAAAATCATATTTTTTTAGTTGATTGATTGCGACTGTACTAAGTGGTCGAAGCGGCGGACCTAAAATTGGCAAACTAAAAAGTGGGTTCTAGTTGGTTCGCATTAAATTGTGACCTTAGAGGGGCACGGTTTTAACCAGCTTCGGCGGCTGTCGTCCCTACGCCGCCTGTGCGTCAATTTTAGACTTACCAAGTACACCACGATAAATACGAAGCATCTTAAGGCAATGTTGTAATTTGTTCAACGCCTCAATTAAAAGATTTGATGATTTGAGCTACGAATGAGTAAACGGTTTTGTTTTTGAAAGCACATATGATACAGAGATGAATGCATGACATCTTTGTACATATTTTTTGATAACATACATCAAAAAAAAAATATTTATACCCTTAAAATTTAAGTGACATGCCAACCAATTAATACGGAAACACCTAAGACGACATTCTATCATTGCTAGCAGCCTCAGTTGATGTAATGATTCAAAGAACTAGTCGAAAGGGGTAAATTGAGCACTTTCATCACTAGCAGCCTCAGTTGAATGTGATGAAACGACGTCAATTTACACGTTTCTAAATTGGTTAACTTAATTGAGCACTTTCATCACTAGCAGCCTCAGCTGATGTGTTGGGACGGCGTCAAGGCATAAAGATTTGGGGATGAAACATGTTTACATTTTGCAACTGATGTTGGCAATTTAATGTAAGTCCCATGATTCTAGGAATTGCAATTGGATATTGGCAATTGAGTGTAGCTCTACCTTATTGAGTACTTTCATTGCTAGCAGCCTCAGCTGATGTGATGAAACGACGCCAATTTGGATCCTAATTTTCAATGAAAATTAAATGGTTATCTTACCGTGGGTGTTTAATTTTCTTGAAAAGTTATTATCAAAAATACTAATATTGAATTTTGAAAATTCTTTTAATGTATTTAATGCAACGTTAAAACCGTAAACATGGGATATTCTTTTAGTAGTAAATTGATCTACACCCGTAGGGGTTTTGGATAGAGTCAATTTTTGCTGAAAAGAATAAACCGAGTCCACTTTCCGTGTGAAGAGTGAGACTTAATCCTATTCCTTTTCATGAGTGAGAAAGGTATAATAGGAAAATTGGAATCGTCTAAATTCTAAGAAATAACTCATGGCGAATTTCTTACGAAATTGCATGGTTAGGAGTTATTAAATTAGAAACTAGACTAATTACCGCAAAATTGGTAAAAGGTAAACTAGAATGTTTGATCTAGTTGTTATGCTTTAACCATTTAAAGGTGCTACATACCATGATGGGGATGGTAGACCTAACTAAGGAAGAAATTGCATACCCAATTCTTTCAAGTTAATTGCATTGATGGATATTCCATCATTGACAAAGTAGAATACATTCCTTGAGTACCTTAGTAGTATTACGTAAGGAATTCATCAAGGGTGTAGGAAAGTAAACAGCACGCTATTTGCTTTTACTGGTAATGCAACACTTACAATGTTGTCAAAGCCAGTGGGAGCATAGTGCTGAAATTACTGAATAATGAGTTCATGCAGTGATCTTAAATTCAGTGGGAGCTACAAGTCTTGGTAGTTACCCGGATTATCTCTAGAATCTCTTGAGATGATTACTTTCCAATTATAGACACTTGTGGTATTAAGGATAGTCGTGTACGTTTCCTTACTAGACGAGGTGATTCTATATCTACTTATATCTATGACACAATCATATTGATCAAATAAGCAAACTATTGACGTGTTGTTTATTCGATACGTGATGTTGTTCCATGCACAAGTGGGAGAGATCTTATTGTGTGCAAGCAACAACATAAAGGAATATGATTAAAGGTTCTCTTGACTGTAAGGTAAGAGATCAATGTTCTAATGTGTTTTATACACATTCTAATTTATAGAACACTTGAAGTTAATATCTACTTTCATTACTAGATATTAATGACAAGGTAAATTACATACTTTCATTATTATCAGCCTCGGCTGATGAAATGAAACTATGTTAATTTAAAAGTTTCTAAAATTAGATAATTATTAGAACAAGTGTCAATATGATAATAAGACTACTTCTAATGAGAATATTTCTGTATTGTTGGAATGACATAAATAAATGAAGTAATCTTATACTACTTCATATTTAGATGTTTATGTATTCTTGGAATGACATAAATATATGAAGTAAATAAATTAACTTGAAATAACTATTGAAACCAAGTTGTGGGTTTCATAATTACTTTAGTTATACATGTTTATATTGTAGATATAAATATGAAGTCTTTTATTGCTATAAGACTTATAACAAAGTAAGACATTATCTTGTTATGTTTTTAATTAAGACATATACAAGGAGTCATTGAGTTGATCAATGATTTGTAGCGTACATTGGGATTATAACAGTTTATGTCTTTTTGGTAAGACATAGATATTAAGTGACTTGGACAATAAGGCACTTATGTTATAAATCATGCAATTGGCTTGAAAAATCTATTTTACCATTAAGTTGATTTAGTTGGTAAATAGGTAAGCCATAAACGAAATATATTTATCTCACATATTGTAAGATTAAATTACAATATTAATCCTAATGAAATACATAGAATGTATGGTATGTTCAATTAGGAGAATCAAGCTCTTGGAAAATTGTTTGATTTGAGATAACTATATCTTCTAATCTTCCTCAAGATATCAAGGTTAGAAATTGAGTATGGATTAAAAATACTCAATTAAGACTCCAACCTAGAAGATTAATAAGACACCATTTAATATGGAATGTGATCAATCACATTAAGTCTTAAAATTGAAGTTCAGAATTTGTTAAACTACTTGTTGGGTAGGTTATTAACAAATTAATATTAAGAACTGTCAATAAGTATTTGTAAAAGTCCCAAAAGAGAACAAGTTTTGTGTTGCTCTATTTGCTAAGCATTTATAGGTAATCTATAAATTGCAAAAGGCGAGTGGGAGTTTTATCTTCAAAAGATAAAAATTACAAGATACATAATCTTCTAAATACGCTAGAAAAATCATAATGTGGATTTAACATGTTAGTGTTAAATCTCAAAGATGATGGAATTCTCAATTCATAGATCCGCAAGGGTATCTCAAATATTTGTAGAATATGTTGAGGGTTATGAGTGACAGGGTAGTGGTATGCCTGTTAATAAATTGCAAATGTTATTTGGCAAATTACTCATACTATGAATAATTAGATGCAGTCCAAGAAAGATAACTAGTTTGAAAACGTAGTTAATCTTAGACTCTATAGTAACACTATAGAATGAAAATGAATTTCTACAATGGAAATGAAAATCCTAGAGATTTAAATTCTTGTATAGAAATCATAATGGACAAATTTGTATACGTATATGAAAAGATTATCAATCACAATTAAGCAATTAAATGTGATTGAAATTCTTTCTAAAGCACATTAAATATATATAAAGATTATAATTGACATTGTTAATAGAAATCACAATTAAGCAATTAAATGTGATTGGAATTAACAATGGAATATCAAAACTCTTTCTTGTGTAATTACTTGAGCGAGGACGATAAGTAATTGAAAGGAGTGTTTGAATTCAAATAATCTTTAATAGTATACAAAAGTGCAAATCATTTGTAAATGGATTAATGCATGCATCTAAAAGATATACTTATTTTTAGTTATTAAATCGAGTTTTGATTTATAATTAAAATTAAGATATTTCTTTATATTCCTGAAAGCTAGTGGGAGTGATGTATTATTTTCTTAATTCATATATGTTATATAACATATGGGAGGTAACATTCCATTAACATTAACATTATATGTTAAGACAAGTTTGGAATGAAACTTCACATGAAAATTTAGGAAATAAAACCTTGAATATTGTGTTTATTGATTATAAACATAAGCGGTAAAATAACTGATTCTAAAAGAACATGATATTCTATTAGAAGATCTAGATAGAAACATATCTTGAAAAAGATATGACATGAATAAATCTAAGGCTGACGAAATGATTATTCATGTACATCATGTTGCTTGTTGTATCATGCTTGGATGCAAGATGATTGACAACATTGGTATCTAATTATAAATTATTAGATAACTAAGTGTAATGGATATGGTTTAGAATTTACATCCTCAGCCTGGACTTGCTCAAAAAATTCTAAATGTGAACCATATGGCAAATTATTGCTTGATTGATATTATGGTCAAATCTTGAAGGATTTGAAGATATCAAACATTACACGATAAATGTAAAAGTTTACGGAACTTTTAAACGAGCATATTGTTGTTTGATACAATGATGCTAGTAAGATTGAGATGACACTCAATACTAGTCATGGTGGGAGCTCATCCTTATTAGGAGACCATGTATACTAGTTATGCTCAACATGAGCATAGTTGCATTATACATAAAGAATTAGATTACTTTAACTACAAGGTTTGGTAGTTTAATTGTCATAAATTCGTGCATGAGGATGTCACGCATTTTATGAAGTATGTGGCAATATCTAGATAGATGAATGCACACATACAAGTATTTCATTATTGAAATAAGTATTCTCAAAATTTCGATAGATCAACATTAGTTGATTTATGCCTTGTCAACAAGTATGTGGAACATGACTTGTGGCATAATTCATTAATGAGAAATATCATGCATTGATCTAGTTAGTATTTGGATAAGGGATGTTAAGCAATATTATTTTAATGGAATAAAGTACGGATAACGTTTATTCTCATTATTAATATTTGTGTCCTATATTTGCATGTTTAAATCCATGAGTAAAATTATTATATTTTATTCTAAATAGTCCGTTGTCAATTAATAATATGGGAATATTATTAAACTAAGGCAAATGTGAGGATTGGTAGAATGGACTGTAGGTTGAGACACCAATGTCACATGATATTCAATATTGGATAAATTGAATATAGGACTTATCCCAACCACATGATTATACTTTATGGATCGTCGTCATTAAGTATATCATGAATATTTATCCTCAGACTTGAGATGACAGGTAATTGCCGAGGATGTAGCTTATTTTCTGTAAGGTGGTCTAACGCTAACCGTAAAAGGTAGTTATAAGGGCCATTTTCGAAAATGATGCGAAGTTCGAGGGTTATGCTCGCAGTCAATAAAGGATTTGTTCCTTCAACTTTGTGTTGAAGTTTAATACTGCTTGGCCACTCGTAGGATTGACAAGATGTTTGCGTGGCCACGCCCAAAGTCTATCTGGAAGACGTTCAGATGATTTGGTAATCTTGATCAATCATAAACAACGAGAAACATAATAGTTAATTATGGAATGACAAAGATCCATATCCAAATTAACGCGGTATTAGTAACAAAAGGATAAGTATGATGATAATATCATCGCGTGGTTTTTTCCAGGAGAACCACAACTCGGATTGAGCTGGGGGCATTGGGAAGGTTAAGCTAGACTAACCCATGTCATTACTATATTAATGTTTATCCAAGTGGGAGCTGTTAGGTTTTGTGTATAAATATTAATATACGTATGTCCGGTTTCGAACCCGAGACTTCGGGATTGCACACATTACGTATGAGTCTCAATGTATTAATAATTAATATAATGATTTATGATTAATTATTAAATCACAAATATTACATGGTCGAACAAGAAAAGTGGAAGGGGTTAAGTGTCAATTTATGAAACATGAGGAGGTGAAAAATAAAACTTGAAGGACAAGTTTTATTGCTATAAAAGCAACCTTTGCCTCTTGTTTTAAATAGATCGACAGACGATTTTAGATATCCCTAAAATTATTAATCCCTTACCGATTGTACAATCGGTTCTCTTTTCCACGCACTAACAAAGTTACTTCACATTGATACAGTAAAGGAGACATGTCATGTGCATGCATTTATTTTGCATGTACATACAGTAAAGGAGACGTGTACTTTTGCATGTATATTTATATGCATGTGAATTTATTCACTCCTTTATCTCCTTGTTAGTGGGATTTGATCATGTATTATAACATCAAACCTTAGGTGTTGTGATATTTTATTTGTGATACATGAACCTAGCTTTTCACTTTGAGACGCTAGTAATACGTGTGTATAGGAACGGAGTACAAGCTTACTTTAGCTTGTGATCTTGGAGTGGTGATCGATCCCAATATAATCCCTATTAGGGTTTATATAACTTGTTCTTGTTCAAGAGATTCCTTGTTCTTGCTAGGAATCACTAAGGTACGTATCTATTTATGTTTAATTAATTACATGTTCTTGTAGATCTATTCCGCTGCGTGCTTTTGATGATAGTATGTGCTTATGATTTATTTATAGTTCACATATTCCAACACTAGCAACAGTTAATTTTGCCAAACATACCCTTAATAGTATGGTCTAAATGAGTCGGTGTATATATGCTAAAGTCGCACACGTAGAATGAGTAAATTACATCTTCGTCCTGGTGAAACTAGATCTGAAAAAAGTGGGTGAAGGAAATGTTTTATGAGTATTAACTTGGAATATTTTTGTAGATAAAGTTGTGAATTTTGAAAGATATATGCTAGAATGTCATGTTGGTTAAATACATAAAAGTATCCTTTTGTTTTAGTTTAGGGTTAGGTTGAGAAAGAAGATATATGATTTTTGTGTTTTTAAAAATTGTTGTTTATGTTATTGTTAATTTAGGGGAGAAGAACATGATAAATTTTAATGATAAAAATAATACGGTGTTTGTTTCGGCTTATATAGTCTGCTTATGGCTTATTTGGTTTCGGGCTTATGTTTCATAAGCTCACTTTTGGTTTATTGGCTTATTTTAAAACTTTTCGGCGTATATAAGCTAATTATGGCATAATAAACTTATATAAGCCGAAAAGTTACAAAATAAGTCACACAAAGTGAGCTTATGAAACATAAACCCAAACCAAATAAGTCATAAGCCCGCTATATAAGCCGAAACAAACACCCCCTAAATAAAAAATTAAGGTGTAAAATAAAAGACAACGTTATTTCAGCCATTTTAGTTTGACGAAATCATACTCAAAGTTTCTCTAAAGAGCATTTTCTAAACCATAGGGTAAGGGAAGCCTATCCCTTTGATCGGCTGCATATGGGAGTCCAAGAGGGATTCTGGATCCTTCTTGGCTTGTTTCCATATATTCACCTTACTTCTCATTTAACGATCGTTAGTCAATTCCTGTTAAGTACTAACGACCGTTAAGTATTTATTTGTGATTAATAATTAAATATAACTCTTTATTTATTAATTATTTTAACATCGACTCTCATACGTAAAGTGTGCAATCCAATAAACTCGTGTTCGAAACCGATCATACATATATTAATTATATCCATAAACCTTTCAAACAAATCTGTCAATAAACAATTCTATACTAAACAAGTCATCACTCAATTCAGAATTTTACATTAATGTGTAAATAACCACAAATGCTCATAACATAATATCCTAATAGTCATTAAGCAAGTACACGAGGTTAATAAGTGATCTTGTGATTGTTTTGATTTATCTATGTTCACGTAACATCTTTTCGTGTATATATTAATGGTGTGTCAATTATTATTATATTCACGGTGTAAACTTGCACATAACTGTGAAAGATAGAGGGTTTGTGACATACTTTCACGAACCGGAACAAACAGGAACAAATAAAAATAATTTAATAATTTTTAGAGTGTGCTGATAACGTATTTAAACACAAGATTAGGAGAATGAAAAGTATTCTTCAATTGATCATAAAGTAATAGATTACAAGAAGTATATATAAGTTAAATATTAGGGTAAAACCTAATAGCTAAGTGTGTCATGGGCTTCTTATAATAACAAGATCCATTAATAATTATCCATAACACATTTTTAATTTTTAAGTTTTCACTTTTTACGATAGTTTCATCATTTTTCAATTCACTAATTTTCCTTAGTTAAGATATAATTTAGTCCATATATAACAAAAATAAAATGTTAATTAAACAAACAAAAATAACCTTGGTATCATCAATTTGGACAAGAGCCACCACCACAGCTGTCAACGCCACTTCCGGATTTTCAGACGATTGTATGTGGGTTTTATTCTGTTGTTTATTTAGATCCAACATTTGTTGTTTAACGAGTTGGGCAGCTCGCGCGTTGCTGTGGGTGTGTTGCTTATAATTTTTTTGCTATACGTGTTTTGTCGTATTTTGATGCGAAATGGATTTTTTTGACAAAGGACTTCTTTTGCAAAGAGACGCGAACTTCAGGGGTATTTTTTGCCAATTTTCAAACAGATTTTTTGTAAAATGACTACTTTTGCAAAGAGCTGTCAACTTTCGGGGTATTTTTTTGCTAATTTTGAAACATATTTTTTGGAAAAGGACTAATTTTGCAAAGAGTTGTCGACTTCAGGGGTATTTTTTGCGAATTTTTGAAACTAAAAAAAAAAAAAAAAAAAAAAAGCACGTTGCAGCGGGTGAGTTTGTATAATAATTTTATGTTTGTTGGTTTATAACGTTTATTGTATAAAGGTTTTATTTGTTTATGGTTATTTTGACTTTTTATTAAGAAAACCTTAGTCACGACAACTTAATTTGTCTGATAATAGTTGTTGGACATTTTTATTTTGTGGTTTATGTTTTTATTTTTGTAGATGCGTATATTTTTATAAGAATAGTGTGGAGTAAATGTAAATTTTGAGTTTATAAAAGTTGTATATTGTTTTATGTTTTTGTTTTTATGGATGTGTGTATATATTTTTTTTCGGTTTTTTTTTTTTTGGGCTTTTGTTTGGCCCATTTGGTGGTGTTACGTATCATTTATAGAGTTTTAGTAAAATAATTTGGGGATAAATTGTATCGAAAAATTAGGGTTTCTTTCTCCTTGGTTCCAAACTGCTCTAGCCGCTTGGGGTGAGTCGATTATATTTTTACCTATTTCGTACGATTCTAATTTATGATTTATTTTGTAGCTGAGTTGTGGAGTTTTGTGTAACAAATAGACCTAGTTGGTCCTGGTGATTGAAGTCGAAGAGCTTCGAGCTCGTACGACGCTTTGACCGTGACTCTTTGAGTCACGGCAGTACCGAAATTAGGAGTTTACAACATCATTTTTATTAGTCTCAATTTCTCATCTTTAACTATATTAAAAAGCGGCTAATTTTTTTGTGTTGATGTTAAAATAGTCGCAACCGCTTGACAATAATTAACTCGGGATAAGAATGATAAAATTATTCCCGCTAGCCCTTGCCCGACTCCTTAAGTGAAACGAAAATAAAACACGGGGGCCTTAGTGCAATTTCCGTATTCTTAAAACAAATAAATACCCCAAACCCTATCCCTCCCTTCTTATTTCATTTATCCATCTCCTTCATCATAAAAACTCTCTCTCCCTCCTCCATTTACAGCCGCCGCCGGCACCACACCCAACCACCACCACCGCCGCCACTATAAACACACCACCACCACCAAAATACTCCTCACACCTTCCTCTTTCTTTTGGTATACATCACGCGCCACCAACACCTCTTCTTCTCCATTTTAACCCCACACCGCCGCACCTATACACCTCCACCACCACTTTTACCTCCAAAACTTTTAGATCTAGTAAAGAAAAGGTAAGAACACGCGTTTTTACGCGTGGGTTGACTCACCCCGAGTCAAACTCGTGGTTTTTAATTACTTTTCGGGTAAAAACAAACGGGTTTTGATGTTTTAAACAAATAAAAATTGTTGGTATCGAAATAGGGTTGTATGTTGTTGATTTCTTTTGGGTGCCGAGAGTTTTAAGGTCACTTTTGAGCATATTTTTGAGCTTTGGTTGTTTATGGCTAATGGGAGTCAATTCGTGTTGACTCGGGATGAGTCGTATATTTTTTTATTTTTTAGTTGTGATCTCGGGTTTGTTTGGGTCTCGACTGTCGGCACGTAGCCGAGCCAATTTTTAGTCTCAATTTAAATTTATTTTATTCGGTTTGATTATTTATTATTCGATTTGGTTGTATTATTATTTGTTTTGGATTCATTTTAATTCGATATGGTTGTATTCAGTTAGATTAGATCCGATAGGTTGGTTTTGGATTTGTTATAATTGTTTGTGGTATTGTTTGGATTTGGGTTTGGTTCAAATGAATGAACCTGCAATTTTAGTTGTGTTAGTTTGGTGGGTTTCATGAGATGAAGAAGATCAATGAGATGTGGGGGAAGATGAATGAGGATAACCGATGCATAAAAAAAAAAAAAAAAAAAAAAAAAAAAAAAAAAATACTGTAGCTACAGTACTGTAGCAAAACGGGTACTGTTCCTAAGAACCCCACTGAATGTTATTTAGTATAATTTGTTTTAATTTGGGTTTGACTTTTTTTTTTTTTTTTTTCATTTAGAAATTGAATGATTGGGTTTGGATTTTTAATGGAAGTAGAGGTGGCAAAACGGGTGGGCACGGGCTTAAACGGTTTTGTCAATTGCGAAAGGATGTTCAATTGCGAAAAGGATGCCAATTGCGAAAGGATTCCAATTGCGAAAGGATGCCAATTGCGAAGGGATGCCAATTGCGAAAGGATGATGTCAATTGCGATAAGGACCCAATTGCGAAAGTTGGTGACAATTGCGAAAGTTTGGACCTCAATTACGATAGCCTTTGTTGCTCAGAATTGCGAAAGCTTTGAATTTCGAAAGAAGGGTTGATTTGCGATAAGCTTAGCACAATTTCGATAGGACTACCAACTCTTGACTTTTTCACACTCCATCACGATTTTAGCCACTGAGGAGATCTACCCACTCTCACCAACTCTTACCAAATATTTTTATACAAGAATATCTATCAAGAATCACATATGAAGATCTAAACAAACAAATCTTGACACAATCGTTGGTCCTTTCTCACGATCAAGACAATCTTAACACAATGAGTTCAATCTTGAAGCTAAGATGCGACCAAAGAACTACCAAAGTTTCACTAACCAACTCGTAAAATCTATAAAAAACACAACCTTAATCCTGAAAATTTTTGTACGACTCCAAGATAGACACAAAAGCTCACGTTTCTCTTAAGGAAAAAACGCAACTGTTGGTGTCTTTTGAACACAAACTAACTCACTATTTCGATGTTTGGCATGTTGATACCACTTGTTATGAATGAAAATTACTACCTTATCACACAAACTATATTAAAGATCGAATGGTACTCAAACAAGAACAAGAACAAGATGAGAAGGAGTGTGGATCGTATGAAAATATGACTGAGTATTTATTAGCTTCAAGAAAAAGATAACAAACACAAACCTAAAGCATACACACTCCCACCTTGGCTGTCTAAAGAAGCACACTGGAAATTGGAGTGGGAGTGTGTATTTATGCAACTAATGTGATGCCCTTGAAGGCTTTGATGGGCTTGGAGTGGGCTTTTGTGTTGGACTAGACTTATACATTAAGTCTTACATATTTAACTATCAAAAGCCCACTTTGCTAGACTAGACATACACAAGACACAAAGTTTAATTAATACAAATGACCATCACTTTTAAATCAATGCTAACATAAGATAAAATATGGATTTTCTTAACTGTGTAACTATTGTAACTCTCTTGCCTGTTTTTATGAATTCTCCATTTTGTCGATTGCAAATGAATTTCATGCTAAAGGCGCAATTTCATATAAGCTAAAGTAGTTTCTTGGTTTTCCAGGTATTAATGCTAAATTATAATCATTATGTGTAACAAGACATCAAATACTATAGTTTTATTTTCTTATGGTCTACCACATTATATGTAAACTAAAGTCAACATAAAGCTTGTTTCAACCTAAATCAACAAACAAAAAGTATGATTTTATTCAAGGAAAGTGGTAACAATGGCCCTCACAGCCATCGAGATATTGGGATATATATTATTTTTACTTGCACATTTAATAATAACCACGCACCTTCCAATTTAACTTCTCTCGACCAACCAACTACACTATATGTACAACTATTGATGCATAAAACTATTTTTTGTTCATAACGACCATGTTCTTATAGTAAAAGATAAAAGATGATTGAGATCCTCTCATGTTCTATTTGAACATGAGGGGTCATGTTAATTTTGTTATGAAGGAAAGTTTTTTTTTTTTTTTTTTTTTTTTTTTTTTTTTTTTTTTATTTATAAAATAAAGATCCCATAATAGATGACTTATTTTTCTCTCAACTCACATAAATCTTTACATTACCTCTCACGTTCAATATGAAAATGAAATGATCTCAATCCATAAAAGATAAGAGGTTGCATTGTATATTACTTTTGTATATCACTCTGAGGAGGACGAGTAGACAGTTATTAATTGTTGCATTCACAAACATTCCGTCAAGCATAACTTTTCAAGAGGTCGAACCAGCTAGAACTTATCAATTTACGAAATATCCCGCAAAGATAACGAACAAGTTATTGTTACTTAACAGAATTCGAGACTCAGCCACTTCTACTCATGAATCACTATAAAAATCCAACAAAATTATCAATTTCATGGTTATATGACTTCAGTTGTAGCTCGCAAAAAGTCCAGCAACTACTATATTGGTTCTGCTCTAACATGACCAGGCTCTAAATATTATCAAAGACAACAAACTAAGCTTTGCAAGTCCTAAATCCAAAATGGTGATGATACGAATATTTTATGTAAGATCCGAAACATAAAACAAAATATTTGCCCGACACATTCAAGATGTTTCCATAAATAGAAATCTGGCAAACAAAAACCGTCTACCGTTTGACCCATTGGAATATGAAAGAGAAAAAGAAAATTAAGTTGAAGCGATGTAGCAAAAGAAAACCCGTCACCACACCTTCCATGGAGGGTGTGGTTGCAGATTTTCCATCGCCACATCAGATTCACATGACCATTTTTTCTCTCTTACCCCCGTCTTTTCCAACTCAGGCAACACTTTCTCTCTTTACTTAATAATTTTTTTTTTTTTTTTTAAGAATACCGGCCCTAACATATATCCACATACGATATACAATAATAAAAAATAAAATAAAAATTTCTCTCGGACTCTAGTGTCGCTAAGGGTATTGGCAACGGTAGCGGCATTCCAGCGTCTTGGGGGGGAGGACGCCGGTAAACACCGCCGCCATCCCGGCCCCATAACGCCAGAATCATGTGTTTCCAAAGCAAGAGCAAGACGATGAAGATATATATATATATATATATATATATATATATATATATATATATATATAATATATGTATATATATATATATATATATATATATATGTATATATATACATATGTATATATATATGTATATATATACATATGTATATATATATATATATACATATGTATATATATATATATACATATGTATATATATACATATACATATGTATATATATACATATACATATGTATATATATATATATATATATATATATATATATATATATATATATATATATATATATATATATATATATATATATGTATATATACTAGCAGGGTACCCGCGCGTTGCGGCGGTGGGTACCCTGAAATAAAATTTTCCGGTGAATCATGTATTTTAGTTTATTATGTTCTTTTTGACAATAAATTTACGGATATCAAGAATTTCGTATAGCCCGTGCCCGTTCGGGATCGAACCCGTTGGCCCGTGCCTGTTCGGGCTCGAGCCCGTTTGGCCTGCGCCCGTTCGGGCTCAAGCCCGTTTGGCTCGTTGCCCGTTCGGGCTTGAATATTTGTATAATGTGCTTTATTATTTGTATTAGTAAAATTTAATGCAGGAATTGTGTTTAATTTGGTTGTACAATATGCTTGATAATTTGTATTTCTTATGTAAGGGGTGTTTTAATAACTGTATTAATTGTATTTATTGACCAGTTAATTAATTGACTACATTAAATAGCATTAATGTGGTGTTTTGTTGTACAATATGCTTCTTGTCTTGTACGTCTGAAAATTATGTGCATTAAAGTGTTGTATCCTATAATTCTTAATTTTCTTGTAAGTAGTAGTCATTATAGTCATTAATAACATTGACCACTTTAATAGCATTAATGTTGTAAGTCTGAAAATAAGTCTGAAAATTACACCATGCTTATTTTGTTGTACACTATGCTTATTTTGTTGTAAGTCTGAAAATTGTGTGCATTAAAGTGTTGTAAACCATGTTTAATTTCTTGTAAGTCTTAAAATTTTGGAAAGAGAGTGCTTCCTCCATTATATGTGGTATAGATATACCTAGCAGATAATGAGAGAAGGAAATGAGGAAGCATTTTTTTTTTCATTTGTTTCAGTTGGGGAAGATGATGGTTTTGCAGTTGGGGAAGATGAGGTTTTGCAATTTAGTCCTTGGCTTTTGCAGTTTGGTCATTTTGATATTTGTAGATTTTTTTTTTTTTTTTTTTTTTTTTTTTTTAAATAGAATTTTTTTTTTTTTTTTTTTTTTAAGTAAATAGCATTTTTTTATTTATCTTTTATATATAAATAATAAATTGTTTAAATATAATTTTTATTATTTATAAAATTATACATAAATAATAAAAAAATAAAATGAGGCATGATTCCGAATCCTCCAGAATCCTTCCACTGCCAACAGTTTTGTCTTCATAATATAATGAATAACATTATTTTTGAACTTTAAGCATTTTAAGCATATCAAACTCATTCTTCATCGAATCGTTATCCGATTCACATTCATTACTCGTGCTAAACCGAATCTGTCGAAACTTAGACTTTACTATTAATCCAGGTTGCGTTTTGGAGCCATAACTTAATTGAATCTCATATATCAAATCTCCTATCTTTCTCGAGGTGAGTCATAGCCCCACTTTTACTATTTTACTCATTTTATAAACTAGGGGAGATACATGCTACAAACAGAACACAAGTATTTTTCCTGTATGCTTACCAGATTGATATTGCCTAAGTTTACCACATTGCCATAAAGACCCTCTTATCATGAACCATTAATCACTTGCGAGTGAACGCGAATATAATGGATAGATCTATTTGAGGTTGACTGCCTATTCCACTAAGGTCGGATAGATAGCTTTTATGCTAGCCGGATTAGTCGTAATACATTATATTTGAACCACAATAGGAACTGGCATATTCCTACATTTTTTAGGGCCATTTACTCACACCATTAATTTGGTATGTACTGTTAAGGTTTGCGTGTCATGAGGCTTTGGGCAATATACCTATGTTACCACTGTTATACCACTATTTTAACTGATTGTATTTACGTACAATCTTACTTGTGTTCACTCAAATTGATTATACTTACAAACTCTATGATTCACTCAACAATTTTGTTGACCTTTTAGCATGTTTATCTCTGGTAATTAGCGGAGCAGTCCAGGCACGGAGTGGGCACTCAAACTCACAACTTTTATGGTGTATTAAAATAAATCATTTCATTAAGGGACCGCGCAACTCTGAAATATTTTTCTTTTGTAACTGAACTACTTATTTTGAATAACAAGTATTTTCAAAACGTCTCATTTTGAGTCGTTTTCTATGGTTATGATTCGATCCTCCCTGTAACACCCAAAATAGTCTTCTGCTGTAAAAACATGATTTTTTGGGGTGTTACAAAATCCAGTATCAACACATGCTAACCATAATCGATTTAGTATCATAATCGATTTTTGGTAACTGCATTTTCGCTTCTATTAGCCATATACTTTACTTAACTAATATTTGATTCTATTTGTTCATATACAATAATCAATATTAGAACAAATATCCAAAAACCCCCTGCATCTCACTTGTAAGTAGTGCTATGTACCTAAGTTCAAAATAGGAACTCCAACTATATCATAATACATAAATCCTACATCAAGAAACATTCAAATTATGCACAAAAAAAATAAATCAAAAGTCAAAAAAATTATCACAGCCTTAAAACAAAAGTTCACAGAGGCATAACATCAAACACCTTTAGTGCAATCTTAAAACTAACATTTTATTTCCATATACGTCAATAACTATGAATCGCGTTAATTCATAAATGTGTTTTACGTCTGGTTACCAAAATTGTACACTTTAGTGGCGGGTGGCAGTGGTGGAAGTGGCCGAAACAATTCGGTTGTTGGTTATTTTGAATAATCTTTTTTGTGGAGTACGGTTTTTTTATTTTTTGGTTTTTGGAAGGGAATGAATGATGATCAGCTTTTCAAATATTACCAGTGTTTATGAAGATGAATCAGGTTTTTGGTTTTTGGTTAATGGATGTGAATGTGGTTTGGCTGTGATTTGGTAGGTGGAATCAGATGTGTGTTTGTGTTTTGCTTATTGTGTGGATGTGGATGATGCTTTTTAATTTTTTTTTTAACAAATTAGCCCAAATCTATTAGAAAAATACCCCGTAAGGACATGTGTATGTTTCACTTTTTTTTACTTATTATAAGAAAAACGAATTTTCATAAAGATTAGACCAATTAGGAAATATTTTGGTTTTTTTAATTAAATATTCATGAGAAAAATAACAATAATAATTTGATTATTACCAAATAAGGTATGATTTGATTTTTTTAAAATGAAAAAGTCCCCACTAAGGGTTTTGTTTTATTATATAAAAGATTTGCTTATTAGACACTATATTGAATGGTTAATTGTATATGTGTTAATGTGTATTTAGAAGAATTTGAGCAACTTCACTAATATAGAAGATGTGTTTTTTTATTTAACCAAGCTACAGGCTAGGAGAAATATGAGTTTATTTGCGATGAAATCTTAAGTTTTCCAAATTATGCGACTCTCATATAAAGTAAAATGTAATTGAAACACATGTGGTCATAAACAATAAATTTTTGAGCCAAGTTTATTTTATTAATTGGCATGACCGATTAGACCATCCACAGTCAATGATGATGCGGAATATATAGAAGAACAATAAGTTTCTTCTAAAATAGATTTGATTGTTCTCGATGAAAGTTAATTGTTAATATATCACCACCATAATAAAGTAAGGACTTTGTCCTATAAAGTTTTGGAAATAATATAAAGGGGATATATATAGGCCTATACATCCGCCATGTGGATCATTTTGAGTTTTAAAATCGATGCATTGTCAAAATGATCATCAAATACGCAACTTAAGGTTAGTGTGATTAATGGCTCTATTTATAAAATGCGAGCACGGTTTTTCAAATTATATTATTGAGAATGGTGGTGAATACTTCCAAGTAATTGGTGATTATTGGAATAAGTGTTGAACTTAAAGGTAGCCCATGTTCATACGCTAATTGCTTTTGTTGAAACGTTTATAAAAACGTCTTCAGTTGATTGCAAAGCCAATAATTGTGAGAACAAAACTATTAGTTTATGGGGCATGTAATTTCAAATGATAAAATATGAATTCGCATCATGCCAACGATCTATAATGAATCCTCCCCAAATAGAATAGTTTTTGGTCACAAACCATATTCCCATATGGGATTTTTTAATTGTGCAACATATGTTATAGTAAATCCACCACAACGCACAACAATGGGATGTAGAAATGGATAATTCATTCATGGGGAGAGAATGAGCAACGAGGGATATTGAATGAATTATAATATAAATGTTCATCCTCACACTAATGAATATGAACTTGAAGTTCAAGGGACAATTTATATTCCAGATCTAGTAATTGACAGACATGTTTAGTGACATGAAGAAAGTGACTAGATCATATATACGTTGTTAGTGCTCCAATTACAATGTGTGTCCCGGCAGTAAAATTAATGATTGGTAGTAAGTCTATGGCACGTCTGCAACGTGATAGACTAATCGATTCCAAATAAAAAGTCCTCGAATGAATAGATAAAATAGAGCAAGAAAATGAAGATGGTCAAATCGAGGTAATATAGACCCCATAATAGTTTCCTAAAGAGACACTAGACATGAAGGTAATTGAAAAATAACGGGTACATGAAAACTATCTAAATAAATGATATAATGCAATGTCTGGTAGAGTGTGGAATCGAAAAAAACTGAAACGACGTCGATAATACTATTGTATGAAATAATGCGCGTGATAAATACAAGGTGAGGATCTTGGATATATGCAAGAAGTGCAGTTGTATAAATGAATGGCCAATGAATGTAAAGACAAAAAAAATTGATGAAAAGATTAATGTTATGTTTGGCAGTATAAGAAATAAGAATGTGTCAAACATAATAATACAAGAGCTCAGTTTATGTTGAGATTCCTTAAGAAATATAGAATGCATGAAGCATGTGTCATGGCTTAAAAATTCTCGAGAATAATAACTAATCAAATTGAACCACAGTAAAGCAAATATTTCAATATTTTCAAGGTACAAGAAATGTGGGTTTATATTTTACTAACCCGTTAAAGCAAGTTTAGTTAGTTTTGCAGATGCAGGATATATGTGTTCAAATATGAATTGGCCTCCTGAATGGTACCTATCTCTTCATGTTTTGATGATATATCCAGTTTATGGGTTGTTTGGATTTACCCATATTGACTTTTATAAGTCAACAAATACCAAAACCTACCCATTCACTTACCAATGTCACTCACTGGCTTCATTAACTTCTCACACACGATTCACAAACCTGCCCATTGACTAGTCAACGGTCTAACCCTTTATATTCACCACACCACACTTACATCCACAGCTCTAATCTCATAATCATTATTCATCAAAATCAGTCACTATGGATGCACAATCCTCAAACTCAAAAACACACCCCTATGCACAATCCATACAATCACAAACACGCCCTTATGGTATCAAAAGAACCATACAGGAATCTTCTCTTCTTTATCGCACCTGTCTCCCTGGACCACCACTTGCAGCAATGCCAGAAACACATTTTTCTTATTGTCAGTGTTGCCAAAATTTATTTAAGCTTCGTGAGGAATTACAAACACGCCCTATGCACAATCCATACAATCACAAACACGCCTTTATGGTATCAAAAGAACCATACAGGAATCTTCTCTTCTTTATCGCACCCGTCTCCCTGAACCACCACTTGCAGCAATGCCATAAACACATTTTTCTTATTGTCAGTGTTGCCAAAATTCATTTAAGCTTTGTGAGAAATTACGCGTGTTTAAGGAAGAGGCGCGCTTCATGTAGATAAGCATTCACAAGTACCTTGTGGAGCTCATGAAGGAACAAGCCAACAAAAAATGAAACCTTTCCTCCTAATTTTTAATATCGTTATATTAGGTTGTTGCTAAATAATTATGTATTTGGATGGTTGTTGTTTTAACATTGGTTTATCTTTTGTATCCTATTAGTAATGCAACTTCGTTTGGTTAAATTTGTTATTTTCCATATTCTTTGCATATGAGATTGTCTGCATACTTGTTTTAACAGTGGTTTATCTTTGTTATCCTACAAAGTATGTAATTTGTATGCAAATTATATAGATTAATGATCAACCATAGAATAAGCATTTTATTTATCTCATAAAACCAACAAAAACAGTAACACACTTCCATCAACATCCAACAACCATTTGGTAATCATGGAATGAACCTACATGCGGTCTTCTTGGTTATTTTGAATGAAGTTTCTTTGCTTCTTTTTTCTTGACTTGCTCCTGAACAAGTTTCTTCTGCACTTTCCTCTTGACTTGCTTATTCTTCCCGATCTTTAGGTGCTGTTCTTGTCCCACTTCCATCTCCACTACCCACAACACCACCCCCCCTCTAGTTATGTTTCCACTTCTAACACCTAAGCCTGTAACACAAACACTTGTAGCTACTGAACCACCACCTTCAGCAGCTGCAACAACTCCTTTGCCTCTGTAAGCATGTCTCCAACAGGAATACCACATACTTTCTCCTCTAGGTAGCCTTGCTTCAAAAGTTAAACCAACCATATTTTTAACTTCCATATAACAGCCAATGCATCTCATTTTAGTTTATTCGCGGCTGTCATCCAACACCCCCACGTCTGTATCAGTACCATCCAAATTGTTTATCTTCATTTTTTTACTTGAACGATGTTCCATACTAGTTGGTAGGAGAATTTACTTCAGGAGTAACACACACTCTTTCTAACCTAGTTTGAACTTTGAATTTACTTTGGTGGAGTCAAATATAGGGTCAGGCTACTTTGAAATAAACCCGTTTGACTTTCTTTGTGTGAGGTAAATGAGTATTAACTTCGCACATTTACACACAAACCTACCCATATCACTGGTTTCATTTACTTCTCAAAATTTCACAAAAACCTACCCATCTCATATAATCAACCTTGTTCATCAAACTCATTCAAACTCTCAGCTCACCATGGATGCACAATCCAGAAAGTTAGCAACAAACAGTCACAACCATGCGGTCCCGTACCCATTGAAAGTAGGAGGCTCTTAAGCATGGTATGTCTCCGCAGACCCAGAAAAACCACTTCCACCAATGCCAGAACCACACGCCTCTAAATGTCAAAAATACATTTCAGGTCGTGAGGAACTACGCGTGTTTAAGGAAGAGGCGCGCTCTATGTGGACATCGATTAACAACTTAATCGTGTAAGTCATGGAGGAAAGAGTCAAAAAACCATGAAAGTTGTCATATCTATGGTTGTATTAATTTCAGTTTTAAGTATGTTTATGTAATATGTTTGAAGTACCTCTATGATATGGTTGTATTTATATTAGTTTATGTAATATGTTTGAAGAACATCTATATCTATATGTTTTCTATCTATGATATGGTTGTATTAATATGTTTTAAGAACATCTATGTAATATGTTTTATTTTAAATCCTGCCCATTCTCATTAAGCACAGTATTGAAATGAGTGAAAAAAGAATTTTGGCGCCAAATCTTCAAATTGCGCAACGATGAGCAGAGCATCAAGAACAGAGGAGCAAAGGATTCATTTGATTCAGTTGCAATATGTACACAACAAGATAAATGCAGCAGTCAAGCTTTCAAGTACAATGCCAAACAGCAGCAATGAAGGAATGCAGGATAAAGCTATTGGATCATATATTTGAAAATGAAGTTAAGTTTAATTTACAAATATTGTCCTTGAAGTATAATTGGCGGGAGAGACAGAGATAATCGAAATGACGATAATACCCTCAGTGACGAGGCACTTAACGAGGAAAATAATGGGCGTTAGCAAAAAGTAGCTCTCGGTGGCTGTTTTGCAAAAAAAATGAAACATTAATGTCATTTTTGCAACAAAATTTCTCTCGGTGTATTTCTTGCGCATTTAGCCTACTTTATGGATCATTTTTGCAATTTACTCAAAATAAATAAAATTTGGTATATTTGTTATTTCAAAATTTAATTGAGGAAATATGCAATTAATGATGTTTAAATGTGGATGTAAATATTTGGGAAATAATAGAAGTGCCAATTTTAGACACATTCGTTATTTATAGGTCAAGTTGGGTATTAGTTAGGAGGTGCTAATGTTAGTTAGGTTTTCCTCTATATTTTAGATGTGTTTAAATTAGTATTTGATATATATCCATTTGTATAACAGTTAACCCACAAGTCTAGGCCGGTTAATGGGTAAAAAAAATTAGGACACCTCTTTTTATTTTCTTCAAATTAAAAAAAGAAAAAAGAAAAGAAAAAAAAAACGAAAACCTGACCGGTCAACACTAATCAAGACCCATTTGCACTCTGTTATCAAGTTAGAAAGAAAGGAAAATGGAAAAAATAAAAAAGAGAAAAGAAAAAGTAAAGTGAAAAAAAGTGTTTTAATGTGTTGTTAAGATAAATAAAAGGAAAAGAGAACTACCACAACTAATGTTCTTGAGTTGAAAGAAAAAGAATTAACTTGTTTAAATTACATTTATGAATTTAATTGTTAGTGCTAAATCTTTTAAAAGAGTATATTAGTCTTTACAACAAGTATATTCATGTTTCGTTTCTCTTTCTTTCGAAAAATGAGATGAATTTTTTTTTAAGAAAGTTTTTTTCATTTTCCTTTGAACTTTCTTTTCTTTCTCAAAAAGCCTAAGGAAAAAAAATAATAAAAAAAAATAAAACAAACCCTATTTTATTTTATTATTATTATTTTTTATAATATTTTTATTTTCCCCACTAGTTTTAATTTAAGAAAAGAGTGTTAGATCCCAGTCAATATTAGGGGTGTTAATCGGGTCGGGTTGATCGGGTTCGTGTCAATTCGGGTTGGGTCAAGGCTAAAAATACCATACCCGAACCCTACCCTATTTGAACTCGGGTTAGTCGGGTTCGGGTCAACCCGAATATGAATAAAATGATTGAAAAAAATGCCTAATCTAATATTTTTACATAGATAATGTATAAAAGTATATCAAAAAATTAGAAAAAATCTCTATTTAGGTCAATCAGGTCGACCCGAATCCGAGTTAGCCAAATAATTTAAACCCGATACATGTCTCTATTTAGTACTTGGATTCCCAGGATAAACCCAAATAACCCGAATTAATTTTTTACCCGTGTAGCCCGACCCGATTAGATTAATCGGGTCTGGGTCCGGGTCCGGTTTTTCTACACCCCTGCCGCTCATAGACAATCCATCAAGATTCATATCTGTTTAGATCCAAAAACATCTGACCCGACCCGACCACCCAGAAGGAAGGAAAGGGTGAAACCCTCCTCATTCACTCATTTCATTTGCAGACAAACAAGGATCTCCAAGCAGCAAAATGTTGTTGTCTCGCATACTAGCCTCTAAACCCTCCTCCTTAAAATGTTCTTGTTTCATCAAAACCCTATTTTCATCTCAATCTCAAAACCAAAACCCTAATAATAGATTCTGTAGCACAATCAACAAGGGTGGTCATCGTTATTTCTCCAATGACAATAACAAATCATGGAACATTTCTTCATCATCATTAGGAGGAGAAGAAAGTATCGAATCTTTATTTTCGTTTAATACTATTGATGAAGCGAAAAGTGTACCGCTTTTAGGGGGTCATTTAAGCCCTAAATCGTATTTATTTGATCAAATATTGCCCTAAATCGTTCCTTTTGTCATTTTAGGTACTTTTGAGAAGAAATCTGGAAAAGGAAGCACTTTGGACGTTTTTGGAGCATAAAAGTGAAGAAAACGACAAAGTCTCAAAATTATGCTGGAAAGTACCTTTGACGGCGTCAGGGATTGGTCCAGACAGCGTCACGGCTTGGCAAAAAAAGGTGGATATGAAAATTACTCATGATAAGCCAGAGAATTTCACAAGGGAAAGTCTGACGGCGTCACCCTTTGTAGTGATCAAGGCCATCACGGTTTAACTTAAAGAGGGACGGCGTCAAGCCATATTATGACGGCGTCAAGCTTTGATAAGCCAGAGCGGATTTTGGAGGTCTAAAGAGGGACGGCGTCAGGAAGGCCATCCGGGAACCCTAGACACGGCGAGGTGACGGCGTCAAGTCCTATAACGTGACGCCGTCAGCCCTTAAACTCTATATATAGTTTTGCAATTTTTTGTCATTGGTGTGCAACTTTGTGAGGAGAAACCCTAAAGACGAATTTCTGCCATTTTTAAGGGTTTTCATACCCTTGGATCTCCCATGTTTAATTGAAGATAAGTAATCGTTTAATCATTCAATATGTCTATGTGTTGTTTGATTATATCTTGTTCTTGTCTTTTGATTAACATGTTAGGCTAGATTTATCTTGTGTTTGCTTAGATCTAATGAAACCTAGCTATTGATTATTGGTTATTAGTGTGTTATTAGTTGTATTGGATGATTGTTTATCTATGTTAGGCTTAAGAAAACTGGCTAACCTCCTATTCGGTAACTTGCTTGAACGTCTTAAGAAACATGAACCAATGCGTACTAAGGTTTTTATGGTTGTATTTAATGCATGAGCGAATTCTAGTGATCCCATGTTAGGAGCTTCCTAGCCGGCTCGACATAGGAGTGAAGTAGGAGCTTGTAGAGTTGGGGAAGTACGTACGCCACCCCACGATTGGTATTAAGGAATACACCCGTCATCCACGCAATTAATGCACACTAATCAACCTGTAAAAGATAGTTAGGGAGTAAGGAAATCTAAGTAAACACATTTCTCTCCACATAAGTTTCACAACCCTTTCATTTTCGTTATTTTATTTTATTTGCATTCGTAGTTATTTGGGTTAGTTGACTAGCAACTAATTCCGCCCACTCCTTCAAACCCGAGATTTTACTTGCTTTCATAAAAAAACATAAAAATACAAAAAAGAATCTTCCCTCACCCTTAGACCTATTAAAGTAGTTTTTCAATCCTAACGACACTATTCCCTGTGGAGAACGATCAATCCCCCGTACTTACCACTACACTATACTACATCGGTCAGGTACACTGCCTGGTGGGGTTGTAAGCCTCTCGAGATCCCTTGAGAGGTAAAACCTGTTGTAAGGTCGCAAAACCACGCATCAAGTTTTTGG
Source organism: Artemisia tridentata subsp. tridentata (assembly GCA_021014915.2). Classification (NCBI taxonomy): domain Eukaryota; kingdom Viridiplantae; phylum Streptophyta; class Magnoliopsida; order Asterales; family Asteraceae; genus Artemisia; species Artemisia tridentata. The sequence continues at coordinate 9,854,387 of CP139509.1, forward strand.
TGCCGCTGCCGGGGAATAGTTATTGTTTAGGTTGAATTTTTATTTTATAAGTCTACTCACTAGATTCCTTTCTAGTGAGATTTTTATTTTATTTTTCTAGGTTTTCTTTAGTCTATCTTATTTCTTTGTACTTTTGTTTGTGATACCTTCCACTTACCTCATGAGTAATAGTGATCGCTTGGTCCCTGTTATTCGTATTTTCCGCCGTGCAAACTTTCAACTACCCGTTCCCGCCCCCATCGTAGAAAACAACAACCTTTCACCCGACCACCACTTTGGTAACAATTCTGAGATGGAGGAGTCTGACCATGAGAATGACTATGTTAGTCCATTTTACTACTCAGACTCCGATCAGGATGCTGGTAATGGAGAAGTGGTTAACGAGGAATGGGGAAAAGAGGAAATTGATCCCTTTAAGTATGTTGACCCTAGGACTAAGATCGAAAAGGATAGCCTCTTTAACATGCAATTTCCATGTAAGATTGGTTATCATAGTTTTCATGCTTATCTTAACTCATCTTTGCCTCTGAACATTATCTCTCGCGCTAATTATAATAAAATCATGGTAAAGGAGCTAGAATATCATGGAGATAACATTGTTGCTAGGAATAAGCCACTACACGTATTCGTGGGAAGTTTTGTGTATTTGGTGGATTTTATGGTTATGGAGAACTTAGGAGAATTTATTGATAACAAATTAACCCAAGTCATTTTTGGAGAACCCTTCAAAAGGTTGACCAACCTTGACGAGAAACTTGTGGACGGGTTAATTACATTCTCGGATGGGGATGAAGATTTTGTTTACCAAATGCCCCGAGCACACCCTAGGTTTAAGAACTTCTCCATTGAATCTTGCAATAGACTTGTGCCTCTTGATTTGTTAAGTGAGAATGATAAGAGGAAGGGGCTCAAATATCCACATGAGAAAAATAAGAGATATTATCACAGATGTTTGGAGCTGAATGATGAATACAAGAGAGATGAGGCAACAATTATATGGCTCACACTCGGATACGTGAGCATAAGCGACACTAGATAGAGGACTTTGAGTCTAGCTACAAGACTCGTTAATAAAGAAAAGCGCTTCTTGGGAGGCAACCCAAGCTTTATTTGTTTTGTGTGTTTAATTATTTGTTTGTTTGATTTTATTTGTTTCCTTATGTATGTTTAATTTTATTATTATTGATTCATGTTAAAAACTAAATTGTGAAAATGCTTTATTTTGTTTTTAACTTCGTCTTAACTACATATAAAGGTATTTTGCAAAAGTTAAGTGTAAGGGAAATCCAAATCGGTTTATTAGAACACAAATGAACATGAATCGTAATAATATTAAATTAACATACATATTAGTATTTGTTTGAGTCAAATGCTTGTATCGAGTCATAATGATGTTTTGCAGGATTTCCAGGAAGTAAGGTATAGGTTTTTCCAAAATTTTTCCGGAAACTTAACATGAGAATTCTGTCAGATTATTTCTGACGGCGTCAGGCTTTACAACCTGACGGCGTCAGGTTTTAATTTTCTGAAAATTTTGAAAGTTTTGTTTTCATAAAAAGTTTTTATTAAATCTCTAACTTATAATCTCCAGGAATCTGCAAAATAATCATTCCACAAGCATTATATCCTTATATATAGAATTTATCCCGCCGATGTTATGCAGGTTTTCGTGTTTGTTTTCTCAGGTTTAACAGGTTATTTTGGACAAGGAAATGTATGTGGAATCAATCTTATGGCGATGCATTAGTCTTGAAGCTTCAACATTCTCTTGGAAGAAGATCTAACCATGTTACCCTTTATCCACCGAACGAATCAGGGGAGTATTTGATTTCATTCTTTTACCTTATTACTTTTACATCTTGTTATTTGAACATTGGGGACAATGTTCATCTTAAGTGTAAGGGGGGGGGGGGGTAAAAGTACGATACTTTAGAGAATACAATTGCACTTGATTTTTGTTTGTTTGATGGTAGATGTGTAATAAAACTGAGATAAATACCTGTTAGGTCAATTTTAGTGCCAAATTTAAATTTTTTTACAACATTTAGGAGTGAAACTTTGGTCTTAATAAGCGTCTCACAGATAGGAGTTATATGACTAGCACAAAACCGTACCACTAAAAAATTTTCCACCCCCAAATATGTGAGGTTCGCCCCTAGAATTGGTAGGAAAAGCAGTTATGCTATGATGTGTGTACCGGTAGCACTTAGATTCTAGAACTTGCGTTAGGACCATTCCGAGGCCACAAGTGAGACTACATTCGTGTAGTTAGATTTACTACATGATAAGAGGCATTAGGATAAACCCATTGTTTTACACCTGTGTTTTTGTTATAATTACATTGGCTACATTGGTCAAGTAATTCTCCCACACCCTTTGCGTTGTACTCATTTTTAGTACACGATACCCCTAGTACACCCCTCAGAGCCTATCTTTTCGTTTCCACCTTTAAGCATTTTACTTAAAGGAAGAATTTGTTACACCCCACTTAAATGTACACCCAAATCGCCTTAGCCTACCTTGTATGCACTCATCTTTAGTGCATTATTGTGACAACATTTGTTTAAACCCAAGTTAATTATCTAATTGATTACATGGTTGCTAAGTCGAGTCATATCCTTGTACATATTGTTTTGGGACGATTGGGACTCATGGGTAAAGTACTATTGTAATGGAGTAATGGGGAAGAACATCATTTATTACCCCCATATGTGCTAAATATTTTAAAAGTACTCCAAGTGTTTCGATTATCTTAATTCGAGTCATTAGAATAGTATTTGTAAAGTTATGTAATAATTCAAGTGTAAGGGGAATGCAACGCCCCTATGATGTATTATTTTGGATGGTAGGGCAAAAGTGTATGCAAAAAAAAAAAAAAAAAAAAAAAAAAAAAAAAAAAGAGAAAAAGAAAAATAGAAAAAACATACGGACTACCATCCCGTTTCATTTTATGTTTGTTTTATGTTTTTGTTATTTTGTTTTTAGCTTAAGATTGAGTCGAGTCTTGGCTTAGCAACATTGTATAGTACATGTAATTAATCAAGATTTTTAACTCGCCACCAGTAAAATATCCTTTATCCAACAAAACCGTGTTTATCATATCCCTACACCTAACGTTATAACCCGTTTAGAAGCCCTCTTTGATAGTTTATCTTAGGTGCTTACGCCTAGTGGAGGAGGTTTTTGATCCTTTCCCAAGCCTATGGTAATCTATTTGCTATGACAGGTAGTGAGAGATATTATCCGTTTTCATTTATGAGATTTATTTTGATGACACCTGAGAGATGTGAGTATCTAAACACTACTTGTGAGGTGCTAGTTTGTAATCTCCGTGCTTATTATGATTAAAGTGAAACGACTATTTGTTGTAATTACTTTTATATTAGCGTTAAATGACCCCTAACTTGTATTTTGATTAGAATAAAAGCGCATTTGCTTGAGGACAAGCAAATCTCAAGTGTAAGGGTATTTGATGAAGCGAAAAGTGTACCGCTTTTAGGGGGTCATTTAAGCCCTAAATCGTATTTATTTGATCAAATATTGCCCTAAATCGTTCCTTTTGTCATTTTAGGTACTTTTGAGAAGAAATCTGGAAAAGGAAGCACTTTGGACGTTTTTGGAGCATAAAAGTGAAGAAAACGACAAAGTCTCAAAATTATGCTGGAAAGTACCTTTGACGGCGTCAGGGATTGGTCCAGACGGCGTCACGGCTTGGCAAAAAAAGGTGGATATGAAAATTACTCATGATAAGCCAGAGAATTTCACAAGGGAAAGTCTGACGGCGTCACCCTTTGTAGTGATCAAGGCCATCACGGTTTAACTTAAAGAGGGACGGCGTCAAGCCATATTATGACGGCGTCAAACTTTGATAAGCCAGAGCGGATTTTGGAGGTCTAAAGAGGGACGGCGTCAGGAAGGCCATCCGGGAACCCTAGACACGACGAGGTGACGGCGTCAAGTCCTATAACGTGACGCCGTCAGCCCTTAAACTCTATATATAGTTTTGCAATTTTTTGTCATTGGTGTGCAACTTTGTGAGGAGAAACCCTAAAGACGAATTTCTGCCATTTTTAAGGGTTTTCATACCCTTGGATCTCCCATGTTTAATTGAAGATAAGTAATCGTTTAATCATTCAATATGTCTATGTGTTGTTTGATTATATCTTGTTCTTGTCTTTTGATTAACATGCTAGGCTAGATTTATCTTGTGTTTGCTTAGATCTAATGAAACCTAGCTGTTGATTATTGGTTATTAGTGTGTTATTAGTTGTATTGGATGATTGTTTATCTATGTTAGGCTTAAGAAAACTGGCTAACCTCCTATTCGGTAACTTGCTTGAACGTCTTAAGAAACATGAACCAATGCGTACTAAGGTTTTTATGGTTGTATTTAATGCATGAGCGAATTCTAGTGATCCCATGTTAGGAGCTTCCTAGCCGGCTCGACATAGGAGTGAAGTAGGAGCTTGTAGAGTTGGGGAAGTACGTACGCCACCCCACGATTGGTATTAAGGAATACACCCGTCATCCACGCAATTAATGCACACTAATCAACCGGTAAAAGATAGTTAGGGAGTAAGGAAATCTAAGTAAACACATTTCTCTCCACATAAGTTTCACAACCCTTTCATTTTCGTTATTTTATTTTATTTGCATTCGTAGTTATTTGGGTTAGTTGACTAGCAACTAATTCCGCCCACTCCTTCAAACCCGAGATTTTACTTGCTTTCATAAAAAACATAAAAATACAAAAAAGAATCTTCCCTCACCCTTAGACCTATTAAATTAGTTTTTCAATCCTAACGACACTATTCCCTGTGGAGAACGATCAATCCCCCGTACTTACCACTACACTATACTACATCGGTCAGGTACACTGCCTGGTGGGGTTGTAAGCCTCTCGAGATCCCTTGAGAGGTAAAACCTGTTGTAAGGTCGCAAAACCACGCATCAACTATCATCCAAGAACAAGAATCTTCCAAGAATCCGAATGAAGATAATGATAATAACGGGGTTTTCGCGTTGGAGGGGGTTTGCAGAATTCGGATTTTAATAACTCTTTATCTTCTCTTCTTTTTTATCCATTTTAACCTCTTCTCTTCTTTTCTTTCATATCAAAACTCAGGAACAGAGATAAAGTAAAGGGTATCAATATTAAAGTCATTTACCAAATCACTGTCACCTCAACATTCTATCTTTTTCACGCTACATATCAAAATACCTCCTTACTCATCACTCAAGCCAAAAAAATCTTTTTTAAGAGACATCATTTTATTTTATTTTTTGTTTATTCAAACTAACTAAGTTTCATTCATTCAAACTAACAGAAAAAAAAAATACAATACGAAAATAAAATAAAAAATACAATACGATAATTAATTGTCATGTCTATTTTCGATGGATTTCTTCTTTTTGCATGTAGAACATGTAGGCATCCTCGTTCGACATCCCCGCGGTGCTAGTGCCGAAAAACCTCATTTCTTCCAACCCCATTATTTTTCGGCCTTTCTCCTTGGCCACCTCGTACGCCGATTCGCCACCTCGTATGCCAATTGAGCGGCTTCCCATTAAATTCATTTTGTAGAATATCATCAAAATCTGACGGGTTACTTCCCACGGTGCTCGACGTGGTTTCCGATTTATATTTTTTCGCAAGACGTGCTTTACCCGGGGGGGGGGGGGGTCTCGGATCATCTCCGAATAGCTCAGTATGTCAGGTGAGATCAACCGGATCGGTCGCATCCTACTTGGTGTGTTTTTTCAAGATTTGTCACGCGTAGTCTTGAGCAAACGCTTTTGCCTCATCACGATACGCGGGCCAAATGATCAACCTCGTTTTCGCCACTTCTACTCATATGTTTTAAATGCTTGTAGAGAGTGTTGAACTCGGTTAATAACTTTTCCTCCTCCGGCGTCAAATGACAGTGAGGCTGTGTTGGGTGTGGGTGTTGATGTTTTTTTTGAGTCTTTTTTCCTGTTCTTCGTGGTTTTCTTGTGGTGGTGGTAATGGTTGTGTTGTAATGGATAGAGTGGTGGTGCATTTTGTTGAAATTATTGGTTAAGTAGTTGTTGTTGATGAAATAGTTGTTCACGTGTGTATGCCGGCATAGAGTATTGGATACCAAATGGAGTAACACTGGGATGTTGTGAGGAAGATATTGATTGTGCAGACGAAGGTGTAAGAGGGTTTGACAAAGATGATTGTTGCGACACACTGAGAAGATTATTTAAAAACTGATTATTTGGTTGTTGAGATTTTTTTAATACATGTGTAAAGAAATAAAAGTGAAAATAGAAGTAAAGATAAGTAGTGTGTAAAAACAATTATGTATAAAAGTTTATATAGTGTGGTTCACATAACCACTTTATCACATTTTATCTTTTTCCCTTATATTTCTCCCTCAACTCCCACATCACATTCTCTCTCTTTACTTTGACATTTTTTTAAGAGTAAATTGAAAAAATCGTCCTCGTGGTTTGCCCAAATTACAGGTTTCATCCCTGAGTCTTCGGAAGTGTAGGCGGCCTCACTGTGGGGAAACTTTGGTTCCGTTTTGGTCCCTGGTTTTAACTGGCGTTAAGTAAATTTCGTTAACAGTTACACGTTAGCCCTTTTGGCCAAGGACCATTGTAGCGTTCATCCTTTAAACTAATGGCCGTTTATAATTTAAAATTTTCGGTTTATTTAAAGTTTTTTTTATTTTTTATATACATTTTTATAAAAACATGTACGTTTTTATATAAGTTTTTATACGCTCTATATACGTTTTTATATACGTTTCTATATACGTTTTTATATAAGTTTTTAAATGCTTTGTATACATTTCTGTATACGTTTTTATTTACGTTCTTATATATGTTTTTGTATATATTCTTATATGCTTTTCATATGTTTTTATATACATTTTTTTTTAAAAACTTTTTATGTCAGTTTTTACACGCATTTTTATACGTTTTTATATACGTATATATAAAAACATATACGTTATTCTATACGTTTTTACACATGATCCGTGCTAAAGTATATATATATAATATCAGACGGATACGCGTGAATAAAGACAAAACAACCCTTTAGAAAAAGGCTAACTTGCAAAAACTCACGTTTGTGATATGTGTGATACCAGGTAAGTGATTACCCGGGTCGTGTCCCAGCGAGGATGGAATGGACAATCGTGTAAGGTTTGGAATTAGAGTGACTAATGATTGTAATATAGAATTTTGATTTTATTATATTCTAATTGAATAATGAGAAACAAATTCTCAAAATAAAATTAAGATCTAAACAAATTAAACTAAAAACGTGATTCGGAAATTATAAAAACAGGTTTAAAACTAAGATATTAGAAAACTAATTCTAAAAGTGCAAAATTATTTTTTCTAAGTTATAAATAACAAAATAAAATTTTAGAAAAAAGATTTATATTTTTCTGAATTTTATATTTTTTATTATGAATTAAAAACTAAAATAAAAGATTATTGGGGGAAACCAAAGGCAGGATATTCAAGCTTATAATATAGACTCCTTCCAGACCAAAAATGCCCAAAAGTTAAGTTCAATTGCTTATCTAAATAAACCCTAGATCAGATGTGATTGGATCAAAAAGCTGTGTGCAGACTCAGAACAGCTTAACTAGGGATTTTGCAGACCTCAAATAAGCTGATTAATAAGCTCTAAAGTGCAATACCAGATTATATCCTAAAAACTAGTACTATAAACTAATTGCAAACCAAAAATCAGGAACTAGGCTTAATGGGATAAGCTAATAATAAGCTGAGGTCAGAAGCTTTATGTGCTGTTCTGCACAGTAAAATCTGATGCAGCAGAAACAGATTTTGGCCCTTAACTTTTGCAATTCTAAATGGAACAATGCCTATTCTATTACTTCCACTTAAAATGATGCAAAGAACATAAAAAGCACCAAAGTAATGGTTCAAATAAGCTCAGCTTATACTGAGCTTATTTTCACAGTTTTGACCACAAAACTTCACCTATGAGCAAAAATCCTTCAATTGAGTGAAAACCTATAAACCCCTACTGAAACTTGCTCATTTCACCTTAATTCAGCTTAAGCAAATCTTAAAATATGGCAAATGAACAGTGGTGATGGGTTTTCACCCGTTTGACTCAAAAAGCCAAACACCCATTAATAAGCTACTGTTGAGATTTTTCAAAGAAACAGACCAGATTAAGCTATGAAATTGATTTAATACTGATAAACTACCTATACTTTAACCTAATGAAATGATTTATAATAGCAGATAAGCACTTAATAAGCTGAAGTGGAATTTAGCTATTTATGGCTTTTTTAACTTTTTCAAGTAAAACTGAGATTTAACTGAGATCATCTATCAAACTAGCATTCATTGACTTTAAATAAATCAAATAAGCATAAATAAACACCAATGAGCATACAATAAGCAGTAGCACAGTAAAAAGCTAAAATATGAGAAAATTTAGAAAATGCTTACAATTGCACTTGGCTTAAGAACAAGACTGAACTAATGATCATCCAACAAGCCTAGCTTGTCAATATCAACCCAGAATACCCATTTAAGCTTTCCAGAATTGCTTATTCCACCAGAACAGCTTATTTGATCCAAGTTTGACTTTCGTTGACTTTTATTGGAAATCTATATTGGAACTGAGTAGACTAGTAACAGGCTCATAATAAGCTATTTTAAACTTAAATGAGCTTATTCAAACAGGGAATAAGCTATAATCAATTGCAATTCAACTTAGTAAAGATTGACAGTAGACTTTTGAAAACTTAGAATTTCATTAACATTAAAATTAGTACGATGTGAATTGAATACAGACAAATGAGCTTGAAACAGACTTAAATTGATACTGAAAACAAGAATTTTAACTAATTAAAGACTTAACAAAAAAAAAACGACTTAAATTAAAATCTAACTGCCTTCATAGGCTTACATTGGTCCTATTTATACAAAAACTGAGGTGGGAACTTGTTTGTCTTCATCTCTGATCCTTTTGAAACCCTTGGATAGCCTTGAATCAATCTGAGTCGTTGAAACCAATTTTGGCGGGAAAACCGGTGTGAGTGGGAAAACCACTTGGTACTGCTAACCTGTGATGAGGAAGGAGCATTAAATGTTCCTTGGATTGTTAGGTGGAGTGGGATAGGCGGAGGGGTGAGGTGATGGGAGGTTTGTCAGGATAAGGGTGGTGGATGGTGGTGGTTTCTGGTATGGTTTTGGGCGGGTGTTGGTTTTGAAGAAAGGTTTGACCAAAGTCAAACCGGTATTAGCAAAGGAAATACCGGGTTGGGTTATTTTGGTGGAGTTGGGCTTTTGAGGGTAGTGGGCTTGGGTTTAGCTGGGAATGGGTTGGATTTAGTTAGAAATGGGTTAAGGTAGTTTAGGATTAGATTTGGATTTTAGTTAAACTTTGAGGACCAATGTTGTACAATTCTGAAAATCCATGGACCAAGGCTGCCAAAAGTGAAAATTATATCCAAGGACCATTTGTGTCAATTTGGTATTTTTGGGGGTTGACTTGACTTTGTCTTTGAATTTTGTCTTCACTTGATCAATTGTTGTCGAGTCGATCCAAAAATGCTCGTTTTCGTTCCGTTTTCAATCCTTCAGTACCTGAAACACATAAAACACAAACCAAGGATATCTGCAATATATATTGGGTGTTTTTGGTCATTTTAGTGTCTTTTATGGGTATAAAATGATGAGTATTTACACACTCATCAACACACGTTCTTATATATTTTTTACACGTGTTTATATACGTTTTTGTATACGCTTTTATATATGTTTTTGTATATGTATATATACGTTTATAAAAGCGAATCCATATATAAAAAGTAACATACATATATATACACACACACACATATATATATATATATATATATATATATATATATATATATATATATATATATATATATATATATATATATATATATATATATATATATAAACGATCGTTAGTATAAAGGATGGATGCTGCAACGATCGTTGGCCAAAAGGGCTAATGTGTAAATGTTAACGGAATCCACTTAACGCTAGTTAAAACCAGGGACGAAAACGGAACCAAAGTTTCCTTACAGGGAGGCCGCCTGCACCGAAAACTCAGGGACGAAATCTGCAATTTGGGCAAACCACAGGGACCATTTATGCAATTTACTCTTTTTTTAATTAAAAATACCGCTAACACATATCCACACACTACCCTCATACAAAATAAAACATCAAAATTTCTCTCTTTCAAAACATGTGAGACTCTATTGTCGTTAGAGAAATTTTTTAATGCTTGCATGTTTCCTCACAATAAATAGTGAGGGATTTCCTGCGTGAGGGAGTGTTTCCCGCTCTTTTCCCCAGGTGCACACACTAAAAATGACTATTTAAAATTTTAAAACCATGTGCACATGTCTGTTTGGAATGGTCCGCTTGAAAAAGCCCAAAAGTCACCAATCTTCTTGGGCCGCCGCCCACAACACAATAGACCAAGAAATCCTCTTCACACAACCCATAAAAGTAGCCCATAAACCCAAACTAGCCGTTCACTCTCTTTCATTATGTTCTTTCAGTTGTATTTGTGGTCAGTCACGCATTTTGTCAAACACCTTCCCACAAATTTATATCATCAACAATATTCCCATTATGCAACTCATCGTCTTCTTCAATACCCATTTCACCCTAATTGTACCATCCACCAGAATTCAGTTACAGTTGATTATGAGGTTGGGTTCTGCACACGTGCTATCAAGGATGGATATGCTCTTCAAGCCGCTATAATCACATTCCAAATCGCGTGTCACCAGATGACTGGCTTATCCTGTATTCTATGATGTGGAACCCACCCAAGTGAGAAACCAAAGCCAGGGGCGCTTAGAAAAGAATAACCTTGGTAAATATGTGTTTAAAAAGGATCATGGTTTTTGACTTATTAATAACCTTTGTAAATATCTATATTAAAATTTTGGATTTACATAGAGGTGGAAGGCAAATGGGCAACAAGTTGCGCCGCTAGCCCTTTTTGGAGTTAATGCTTGTTGATTTGTCTGCTATTGGTTCAAATTTTGGTAATGAAGATGAAAACAATAAGTGTTGTGGTTGTTGTGGTTTAGTGAGGTTAAATAGGCAACAATTGTTGGAAGTTATTGTGAATTCGCCTACTGGTCATACTCGAGAGGGTGTTGTGATTATTCCACTGAATAGTTGAATATGTTTAAGGATCTTGCTGAGAAGAATTAAGCTTCAATGTACTGTTGATTTACTTATAAGGTAATTTCTGTTTAGTTATCTGATTACATTTGGTTTAGTTTCTTATTTGTTTCATCTTGTACTAATTGTGCTCTTTTTTTGTTAATATGGTAGAAGCTAAAGTTTTAATGTGAATATTGCAACGGGTGGGAATATCAAAAAGGGAAAATGACAAAAATACCCAATTTTTCAAACCTACTTCACAAAATATCCAATTTTTTCCTCAAAAAGCCAAAATACCCATGAAATCCTCAAACTTTTCGACAATTTGCGAAATTTTCAAAAAAATCGCAAACTTTGCTATATTTCTTAAAAAATCGAAAAGTTTGCGATTTTTTGAAATTTAGCAAAGTTTTCGATTTTTTAATAAATTTAGCAAACTTTGCGATTTTTTTAAAAAATTTCGCAAATTTTGCGATTTTTTAAAGAAATTTCGCAAAGTTTCCAAATTTCTTTAAAAAATTGAAAAGTTTTTGATTTTTTGAAAATTTTTGCTATGATTGATTTTCAATCCTGCACATGGTTTTGGCTTATATAAAATCAAAAACTTTTCAATTTTTTAAAGAAATTTAGCAAACTTTGCGAAATTTCTTTAAAAAATCAAAAAGTTTTCGATTTTTTGAAAAATTCGCAAATATTCGCAAAGTTTGAGGATTTTATGGGTATTTTGGCTTTTTGAAAAAAAATAGTTATTTTGTGAAGTATGTTTGTGAAAATGGGTATTTTTGTCATTTTCCCTATAAAAAAATGTTGTGTGTATCGGTCATTTGGTTGAAAGTTAAAGTGAATTTTATCTTTGTATTCCATTGACCAAAGACCAAATGAGTGGCTTATGTTTCTCATCATAAAACATCACTGCAGCTGGAACTAGTTTCTTTCTTCACATTTCTTTCAACTGCTTCAACCAAATTTCCACGTAATTTACATTTTATTTCCACACAAACACAATCAAGTTTCTTTGCAGTCGTCTTCTGAGTAAACGCCTAGCTTTGATCACGGTTATCGATCCATTTCATTCACTTTTCTTCATATTATCAAGTTTGTAGAAATGTCCTCCAACAAGAGTTTACGTTTATCCAATCCTTCATCCATAACTTCATTGGCGTCCACCTCTAGCTCATCGGCCATTCCAAAGAGATTTAAGTATGATGTGTTTATAAGCTTTAGGGGTGAAGACACTCGCAAAACCTTCGTCGATCATCTTTATCAAGCTCTTAAGGAAAAAGGCATTTACACTTACAAAGATGATGAAAAAATTGAGCAAGGGAAAACTATCGACGACCAGCTTATCCAAGCTATTAGAGGGTCAAGATACTTCATCATTGTTTTCTCACAGAACTATGCTTCTTCATCTTGGTGCTTGGATGAGCTTGTTGAGATCATGGAGTGTCACAAGATGACTGGGCACACTGCTTACCCTGTTTTCTATGATGTGGAACCCACCCAAGTCCGCAAACAAAGTGGGGCTGTTGGTGAAGCTTTTGCTAAACATGAAAAGGAAGAGGCTGCTGGGAAATGGAGAGAGGCTTTGAAAGAAGCAGCCGATCTGGCTGGATGGGAGCTCAAGAACACTTTTGATGGGTAATTATTTCATCATATCTCTACGTGCGTAATTCCTTACTTAAGTTTCTTCTAAATTACCACCGAGTATATGTTTAAAAGGGTCATCCATGAAAATTGACTATTATTTTGTTACATAGTATGACTTTGTATATGATTGTATGTTATAGATCTAAAACATTGTTTATGTTGGAGTTAGACTATGCTAAACCGAACCTGCCTTTACATACATACAGGTACGAAGCTAAATTCATCAAAAAAGTTGTTCAACAGATTTCACTGGAGTTACGTTCCATCAATTTCAGTTTTGATGAAAAGTTAGTCGGCATGGAGACCCGAGTAAGAGATGTTATTTCATCTTTAGAAGTTGGTATTGATGAAGTTCGCATGATAGGGTTCAAGGGCATGGGAGGGGCTGGGAAGACAACTTTGGCTAGAGCTGTTTTTGATCATCTATCTTATGATGATTTCGAAGCTAAAAAGCTTTGTTGGGAATGTGAGGGAAGTTTCAAAAGCCTCTATATTTGGTTTGAAGAATTTACAAGAAACAAGTCCTTTCAAATGTGCTAAATGAACAAGTCACTCTAAATAGTGTTGATGACGGGAAAGACATGATAAAAAGGAGGATGTTCGGTAAAAAGGTTCTTCTTGTTCTAGCTGATGTGGATCACATAAAACAACTTGAGGCGTTAGCCGGTGAGCCTGAGTGGTTTAAGCCGGGAAGTAGAATTCTCATTACAACAAGAGATGAGCAAGTATTGGTAGCTCATGGAGTGAAATTCATTCGTGATATTGTTCTCTTATGGAATAGGAAGCAATTTCCCTCTTTAGTAGGTACGCATTTGGAAGAGAGAATCCACTTCAAGGATACGAAGAGCTCTCAGGAAAAGTTCTACGTTATGCTGCTGGTCTTCCCTTAACGATCAAAGTTTTGGGTTCATTTCTATGTGGTAAAGATAAGGATGAATGGGTAGATGCCATAGAAAGACTAAAAAAAATTCCCTTAGAGGAGACTCTAAAACAGCTAGAATTAAGCTACATCAGTCTGGAAGATGACTATAAGGAAATATTTCTAGACATTGCATGCATATTGAAAGGAAAGGACAAAGAAGATGCAATAATTATTCTTGAATGCTGTGGATTTTATGCTAAAATTGGTTTAAAAGTTCTTGAGCAGAGATCTCTCATAACTGTTGATGAAGATGGGTTTTTGGACATGCATGACCATATAGAAGAAATGGGAAAGAACATTGTTCGTCGATCGCATCCCAAGGAGCCTAACAAACATAGCCATTTGTGGATTCAAGAGGAAATTGAAGATATATTGGCTGATGACATGGTAAAAGATCAGTTTACTTATAAGGTGGATAAAACTAATACATTTTCATATGTTCTAACTTCTGGCACTGTTTTTGTTTTTGGATTGCAGGGTACTGAAGCAACAAGATCTCTAAAACTTGATATGTCGAGAGGAAATTCGAGAATTGTTATGAAAGGTCTTGGAAAAATGAAGAAACTTAGATATCTTGAAGTGAATTATTCTTTGGAATATCTTGACTGTGAAAGTGATGACGAATGTCTTGCCACCCAATACTTTCCAAATTCTTTGGAATATCTAAAATGTATAAATTACCCTTTCTTGTATCTACCCAGAACATTTCAAGCAAACAATCTTGTTGGACTTCATATGAGTGGCATCAAATTGGTACAACTTTGGGAAGAGGGAGAAAAGAAGGTAGAATAATTGTTGACTGTTTGTTTTACATAATTCGTTATAATGCTATTAATTTATTGGTTTGTTAATACACTAATATTTTTGTCTTTTTTTTTTTTTTTTTTTTTTGTAGGTTCTCAAAAAACTTAAATTCCTTTTTTTATATTCATACTTGACGACCTTCGACTTTGGGATGACTCCGAATCTCGAGACGTTATCTCTAGAGAATTATAAATTAAAAGAACTTTGCATGCCAGATACTTGTCAAAAGCTCAAGTATCTCATGATCAAGAACTCAGAGTTAAGAAGTTTTGACCTTGGGTTGACTCCGAATCTCTAGACGTTATTTCTTTATGATTGTGCTGATTTTGAAGAACTTTGCATGCTAGTTAGTTGTCAAAAGCTCAAGCATCTCTACATCTTTTACTCCGAGTTAAGAAATTTTGACCTTGGGTTGACTCCGAATCTCGAGACATTATATCTTTCTTGTTGTGCTGATTTTGAAGAACTTTGCATGCCAGTTAGTTGTCAAAAGCTCAATTATCTCTGTATCAGTTTCTCAAAGTTAAGTTCCTTTGACCTTGGGTTGACTCCGAATCTGGAGAGTTTATCTCTTAAAGATTGTGCTGATTTTGAAGAACTTCACGTGTCTGTTGCATGTCCAAATCTCAAATTCCTCAACCTTAGTAGCTCAAGGTTGAGGAGCCTTGACCTTGAGCTGATTCCAAATCTTGAGAAGTTAGATCTTGCATTTTGTAATGAGTTGATAGAAATTAACGCTCCCGTTGGATGTCTAAAAAAGGTTGTTAGCTTATACTTAAATGGTTGTGCTCTTCTTGAGAAGTTACCTGAAGATATTGGCCGGTTTGAATGTTTAAAAAAGCTAGATATAACACGTACAAGCATAAGTCATCTTCCGCAAAGCATATTTGGGTTAAAAGGTCTACATATCTCCGCATCTCAAGAGCTTCAGAGATAAAAACCACAACCTCGGAGTGGTGAGTAAATAACAGGCACTTTCTTTGTTTTCTCTTATTTTAATATCGAATTTGATATTGGCTGACATAAATTATACTCGTATATGAACAAAATAATACAGTAAATTTTTAAAAAGAAAAAATAAAGTAAACTACACGAATGGTCCTTATAGTTTATACAAAATTACAAGATTTGGTTTCTGAAAATATCACCATTTACATGAATGGTCTTCAATTTAAAACTTGTTACACTTTTGGTCCCTTATTGTGTTAAAGATGCAAGAGTTTTAAAATGATGCTAGACGGTACACAGCTAAGACAAATATGGATTTTCTTAACTGTGTAACTCTCGTACCTGTTTTCATAAATTCTCCATTTTGTTGATTGCATTTTATTTTCTTACTAATAGCGCAATTCCATATAAGCTAAAGTAGTTTCTTGGCTCTTAAGGTGGGAATATAAGGATTAATCTGAGGTCATATTGGCTACCGTTAATAGAAGATGAGGACACATCAAAGGCTCATTGATATCCTGCACCCAACTGCACAAACCATTGAATCTTTGATGCAGCTTTAGCTACCTGTTGGTGTCGATGTTGAGGTTAAGCTTTAGAAGTGTATTTCAAGTCCTCTTTTTGGTATAATGTTGTTATTTACGCTTTTGTGTAGTAGATTTGTAACTTGTATCATTGATGATTAAAGGAATGGCGTTTAGTAAAATATTTTGTAATGTCATAAACCTTGAAATGATGGTTCTGCAAGTCACAAATGGTTTTGGTTATTGTTTGCAATTGAAACATGATCATGCCTTTGCATTATGAAGTTTACGTTGATTATCTGCTTACTTGAAAAAACATTGGGACATAACATGTAAACTTTGAATCATAACTTAACTAGAAATTCTAAAGGCGTGATCAAAGCTGAGAGGTTTCTAGTTTGATTCGTACTAGGTTTAAACCCTTCGCTTTAACTTCTCTCAACCAACTATATGTACC